>JAMZAV010002841.1:0-84099 GCA_024449915.1 Sweltsa coloradensis | reverse complement strand
TCGATTACTTAAACTTTAACAACGATTTTGCCACAAAACTATGCTCATCGAGAAGCTTGCGGATGTTAAAATTTCAACTCGATCCGAGCCTCCGTTCGAACGTTATGGCGAGACATACAAACAAACAAAAAAAAAAACAAAAAAACAGTGACTAATTTTTCCGGCAGAGTCAAATGGAAACGCTCGCTTCGCTCGCTTAATCAAACACAACATGAAATTAACTCGTAATATCACAGATGGCGCAATTTGACCTAACCGGTTGAAGCGCCCTAGATATTCACGTCGTGATTTGTGTCTATTCTTATCCATGTGTTCGACTGCTTCATAGACTTTACACAGGAGCTCCCCGAGTCGATTGTGGTTCATTCTGCGTTGAGATGATCTCTGAAGACCTCATCAATTTCTCTATGAAGACTCAAGTTCCAGGACGATAATATCTGTAAGCCCAGTGTAAAGCGCACGTTCTGAATCCGCTGTGTGAAATGGAACGTGACATTCGAATTGTTCACACACGTCTGGCTCACGGATATCTCCTAACATGAGAAGAGGTTGCTGCTAGATGCGACACACGTGGTGCTTTGCGCATGCTATTTGACCTCTCACAATCATATGAAGGACTTTTATCGTAGAATGGCGACAAACTTGCAAATATTTCTCAATGGATGTCCGTTGTTAAGCAAAGTTTTATTCACATCCAGAATATTTAATTTTTTAATAAAATTTTATCCATCTCAAGACTGTTATTATTGTTATCTTGTTCGTACTCCGTCTGGGGTCGGGGTAGAAGTGGCCCAGAGCATGGCTCTGCTAAGCGTAAAAGAGAGATTCAAGAGAAAAGTCCATGTCGCAAACATCGCAAATAAGTTACTCCCCGAAACTAGAGGCGAGCTCTGTGGTCATCGTCGGGGTCCCCTCCCCTTCCCTTGACGACCTCCCCGACGACGACGACCATGATGAGACGAACGATGACAAAGAAGACGAAGACTGCGACGTGAGAAACCCCCATTTACACCTTTACCTGTGGCTGGTTCTGACCAGCATGGGCTTCTCCTCCCCATATCCCCCAGGTAAGAGCGGCGCATTATGACTTAACGGTTGAAGCGTCCTCAACTCAAATGAACCAAATTTAAAATGCAACATGGAAACAAGAACAAGTTACTATTTGTCGATTGCTCTTTCACACGTTTCACATCCGTTTCTCACGCGCAGAGTTGAATTATATTTCTCTGACCGACAGACTCCTAAAAACCCTCCATCTTTGCATTATTTGCCATCAGGATACAACGAACATGAGGCAGATGGATCTTAGCAACCGGGGAATATTTGGAACTTACTATTATTCTGTGGGATTATCGTTATACGCTGTAAGAACAACAGTGAATTGTGTTCAAGATGTCCATGAAACTTTAATTATCTTTTGTGGCGACAATGACGACAAATTCAATAAGAAAAACAACTATCTTTAACAAGGTGAGAGTCGTGAGAGAGCAAAAGATAGAATATGATTCAGACGTGATCAGAATGAACCATGTATGATGCCTTGCGCACAAACTTTGATCTCTCCCAATCATATGAAGAGCTTCTATCGTATGATAACTGCGACAAATTGTCTAAATTTCCAATTTAAAGTAATTTATGTAACAAAATTGAAATCACATCATTCATGTATTTCTATTCAAATCAATAATTTTTAGTTTGCTAACTATCACCATCATTTTCTTTTCCTTTTATAACTTAGAAAACAATATCAATCATCAAACACACCATAAACTCATTTCATTAACTTTCAATATCACAGGCGGCGCAATATGACCTAACCGGTTGAAGCGCCCTAGTTTCTCACGTCGTCGTTAATTCATGTTAAACTATTAACAAGTTGATTAAAACAATCCTTGGTTTTGGTTATCGCAATAAGTCGCAAAAATGCGTACACAATAGCTAGTTCGTCGTCGTTCTAAGTAGAACCCACGTGAGACTTACTAATATAAGATTAGATAAGAACAACTGTTCTACAACAACCCAGAGCATGGCTCAGCTGATCGTAAAAGACGAGGAACTCGATGAATTCTATCTCGCAATAATAATAAATTAATTTTTATTGAATGTAGTGGTTACATGGTTTGGTACAATATTTGGACAGAAATTCCTGAAACACATAAAACAAAAATGTTCGTAACTTCTACTTGTTGAAAGATTCGCGGTTAAAACCTAACCAGGTAGCAGCACGGTCGTATGCCAACATGGCCGTCCGAAGGCAGATAAAAACACGGGCTGCATAGGGAGCAAGTGTGTTTTTCATGCTTTAAAGCATAATATTTTATTGTAAGCGTCAGTTCTGGAAGTATTTCCACTTTCCAGTAGTTGGGTACGATAGGGTAGGACAATCACTACATTTTGTAACCATCATCTGCAAAATAATTAGCAAAATAAGGAATGTAGTCTCGTAATTTGCAGACGTGTAAAATCCTATGGGCAATGTGTTTGCAGTAATTTTACCTTGATGGCAATACTGCGAATTTCCCATGATTATTGGCCTTTACTAATAGGCCTATGATATGTTATTATTTTGTATCACACATTTTTTCCACCCCCCCACCCCCGGAAGTATTTTTTGTGGGTTCCCCGCGAATAAATTATTAAACTCGATTTGTTATTAAATTTGTGTTTCGTCACGCCATTGAAACCTCTTATAACACAAGCCTCACATTTTAAAAGCCCCCCCCCCCCCCCCCGCAACCCGGCTAAAAGTTTAAAGTTATGTATGAACTTTATATATAGGCCTACTATTATTAATACGCATAGTTCTACTAATATTGTTAAGTCCTAGAATTGTTTTGTTGTTGTTTTGGTTGAGATTATAAATAATATGAATTGAATTGTATTGTATGCGTTTTATTTTTAGCTTGACAGCTATTTTACATCCTACTTACATATTTTTTCTATTTATTTAATATCCACTCACGACATTTACTTTTAAACATTCCAATACTTTTGATCCCTCTCAAATCTCTTGATAACTTATTATTATACTGTCTTAATATTATTAAATAAATAATAAAAATGTAGATTTTTGCCCAAAAATTATTAAGTCTAGGCATAATTTGCTGTTCACGGCAGCAGTTGGTACAAATCTCTTGGTATATAGGAATAAGAAATCAAGGTAGGCTAGTTTACATTCAATGCACTGCACAAATTAAAAATATATTATTAGGGACATATATTATTAATAATAAATAATAATTTTAAAAATTCCATATTATATCTATACCCATTATCAAATATACCATTAATGTGATTTGCATAATGGTACTCAGTATCATTGGGTTTAGAATGTTGAACCCAAAGACGGTATACATAGCTCTTAGCCCGCTTTGGCCCTATACCGCCTACAGCATATCATTGTGATAAATTAATTACCATTATATGGTATTGGTATGACGTTTATCGGTTGGTGGTGTCCATGAAACTGATTACAGTTGCGAAAAATGTGTATCAAAGGTATAGGAATAGAGCTCACAAGTAACCCACAGTAATGCACGGAATAATATACACATGCATACTTTTTGTTTCATTACGCATCACTTAAATGTGTATTACTAATTTTATGACCTTTCTTGGTTGCTAAATAAATAAACATGATAGAGTAAAATTCATTCTGGAGTTGACCGTGACGCTACAATATTGCATTGGTTTAACATTGAATGCCGCCATGCAGCCGCCCGGTATCTGCCTTGGAGCAGTTCTCCAGTTGACCGCCAGATGTCAGCCACTTTGCTTTTAAACGCGAATAGGGTTAGCACACATGATGGATAATGTATATACAATAAAATGATTTGGGGGAAAAAAGTTTAAAAAAACAACCCACAGACGTTGACACACATGGTACATGAAAATCGTGAAAAAGCATGTAAATTAATTATAAAGTACATGAGGATTTTAAGAGGTCCAGTGGCCTAGTTATTTGATGAGCATATGCTTTGGAAGTCTGTGTTTATATCGTTTGAATGCAATGAAATGAGAGAATATTGGCCTAAGTTTTGAATCAGACTGTTGATGATGTTTTTATCACAAGCTTGATAGAAGTTATCGGTTAATTTGAACACGAAGTCGAAGATGGTTAGAAGTTTGAACATATTATGGATAGTTGTGATGCGCGTATACCTAGGAATGTTTCCAATCATGCGAATGCATTTGTTTTGCACTATTTGTAATTTGTTAAAATTTATTTTGCACATGGAGCTCCACACGGGTGCTGCGTACGTTATTAAGGGTCGGATTATCATAGTGTAGAGAAGAAGTTTATTGTTTCTGCTTAATTTGCTGTTCCTGTTTAGAAGCGGGTAGAGTGTAGACATTGAGGCGTAGGCTTGATGTATTTTGTGGTTTATGTGGTGGGTGATGGGGAGTTTTGAGTCGAGGTAGACGCCGAGATATTGATCACTTGTGACCACATGACAGGTATGCCGTCAATGGACACTTCCGGTTTGAGAGATGGTCTTCTTTTCGTGAAAAAAATTGCTGAAGTTTTTGTGTCGTTTACTTTGATTTTCTATTTATGGAAGTATCTACGGAGTTTGTTTATGGCTTGTTGTAAGCGTCGTTTGATCGTGCTTGGGCGATAAGAGGAGGTGTAAATTGCAGTGTCGTCAGCAAATATGCTAATGAAAACATGTAGCATTTTAGGGATGTCGTTGATATATAGTGAGAAGAGGGTAGGGCCAAGAAGGGAACCTTGTGGCACCCCAGCTGCTATGGTACGTGTAGTTGATTTTTTAGCTTTTACTGTGACGAAGAAGCTTCTGTCTGTTAGGAAATCATCACCAGCTCGCGCCAGAAGCCTAACCTCAATTTGAGGTAGGCTGCCCACGCCTCCCTCACTAACCCCTCCCACCTGCACACCGCCACCTACTCACCCCAACAGCTCCTTGTAAAAATGTAATATAACTGTAAATAATGTTTAAATATTAGTTCTTCTCCAACGGTCGGTGACCAAGGCCGCGTAGGCCGAAACGTTCGACATTTGTGTTTTGTTAATTGTTAATAGGCCTATATGTGCACCTCGTTTCGAGCAGCTACCTACAAGCTTTAAGGTAAGCTGTTGGTCTCCTCTCGCCTTTCCCCAACCACAAACACCTACCTATGATATAGTGTGATAAGCACAGATGCAACAAGGCACATAAGAAACTGATGGTTCACGTTCAAATACAACATTTAGTTTATTAATATATCATCATATACGTCGGGATGTAAAACAAATTAAATATATTTTCTTTTATCTCCCAATTTATATTTAACTCTTAATTTTGTTTCACAATATTTATCACAGAATGCCGATATCACATGTCATAAAATTTTTGTGTGGCCGTTGGTCTTATTGTTAGCGTATCTACTTCCAATGCAGAAGGTCCAGGGTTCAATTCCCATCACAGTCAGAAGTTTTTAAACTTGTGATTTGGACTTAAGTCCATCAGTTCGTGTCTGAGAAGTTTGTAAACGGTGACTTTGGAGCCGTCTTAGCAACGAAGCACATAATAATTCAGAGTTGTTCTGAATCGGTCTTGTTGATTCTGGCGTGGATCCGCGAGTGCTCGCACTGTCCATATCACTGATTGCTATATTTCCTATTAAAAATAACAATCTTTGGTTGGTTATCGCTCACTCGTCGATTGCATAGGAGCCTACAGGGTAGGTTAAGTCGCTTTGATTTACTGACTCTGTTTGAAAATCAGTTATATAACTGAGTGGGTAGACTCTAAATACAATTTATTCATTTATTTAAAATAATTTTGATTGTGAAATTGAAAAATTTCAAAATTGAAACGAGATCGAAATACTAATTAAAAATTCACTCTTTATTTACTAAAAATGTCAAAGGCGGTGCACAATAACCTAATCGGTTGACGCGCCCTAGATCCTGATAATGTCGTCATTTGAAGATACGGCATTTTGTTTTCAGAACGAATCAGCTTTTAGTCATCTTAAATAATTTGATCGAATTGCTTTAAATACGTAATAATTGTTTAAATCAAATACAATTTCCATTATTACTCTTGCAATTACTTTGTATTTATTATTGGATGAGCGTAGCGAGCGTAGCGAGCGAAGCGAAGATTCCATTTCACTACACTGGAGAAAAAAATCCGGAATGTTTTTTTTTCTTTTTTTTTTTTTGTATTTTTGTGTGTTTGTTAACACGATTCCGGCTAAACCGATACTCCGATTGCGATGAAATTTTATGGAGGCCTTCGAAATCTCTGAACTTAGAACTGCCACGTTTTTGAGCGCAATCGGGAAATTTTTTCTTATAAAAAACGCAATTTTACGATATTTTTCGATTTTTTAAAAATTTCTTCGACTTATAACACCTACATGATTTATCCGATTTTAATGATTTTTGCACAGAACCTTTATTTTATGAATTTAGATATTCTTGTGAAATTTGAGCGCAATCGAAAAATTATTTTTCATGAAAATCGAAATTTAACGGGTTTTTTCTTTTTTAAAACAATTCTTTGACTTATAACACCTACATACTTTATCCTATTGTAATGATTTTTTCACAGAACCTTAATTTTATGAATTAATATACTCGTGTTAAATTTGGGCGCGATCGAATAATTATTTCTTATGAAAATTGCAATTTTACGATTTTTTATTTTTTTTAAATTACGATTTATTAAAAAAATTAAGTTAATTTTTTATTTAATTTAATTTAATTAAAAAAAATCTTCGACTTAGTAATAATTTTTTCACAGAACAACAGAAAATCCACGTAACACATGGCAGCTCAATGCACCAATTACGCTCATCCAACAACGCGGCGGGACTTAAGCGTTTTCCTAGTTATTTTAAATGTGTAATGTTTCTTATTACAAGCGCCCTAAAACTCCTAAAGCTCCTGCCAGTCGTCGTTGGGAATCCTTTCCCATCCCCATCCCCATCATGGGATTTTCCTCTCTTACTTCCGTAGACGAGTGGTGCATTTTGACCTAATAGTTGACGCACCCTTAATCTTAATAAACTAGAACACAAAATATGTCATCCACATAACAACAACAATATTTAAATCACGGACAATATTACATGCGGCGCCATATGACCTTTGTTTGGTTGAAGCGCCTTATTGGATGAGCGTAGCGAGCGCTTCGCTCGCTACGCTCATCTAACCACCAAGATACCATTTCACTGCACTGGAGAAAAAAAAACATTTTTTTTTTGTATTTTTGTGTGTTAGTTAAACACGATTCCGGCTAAACCCATACTCCAATTGCTACAAAATTTTGTGGAAGTTTTTGAAATCTCTGAACTTGGAACTGCCAAGTTTTTGAGCGCAATACCAACTAACTAGGTTAAATACCAACTATATAGGTATCATATTAAATGATAGGTTAAATATGACAATTGCACACTATTTTTTTTGTGCGGCGAACCACAAACGCGTTATTCGGAACAGCCGCGTAGGAAAATAATGTTCCGTATTTAACAGGCGGTGAAAAATGCATTGTTGATAAAACATCAAACGCCATCTTTGTCTGTCTTGGTCGCTTTTCGCACCTTCCAATTCGTTTTTTATTCATCTGGGCTAAATGACATTTCGTTTTGTTATTCGGGATGAAGATTTAATCAATATTAGTGTTGGTTACAAGTTCAGTCTACGTTTGGATGTGGTTTGTTGGGCGTGATTTCTTAGAGATTAGTAAATCACCATTGATTTGGTCATAAGTGTAGTCGTCTAGACCTAGGGCCTTGGCTGGTTGGTTTTATCATCTGCCGACAATAGACCCATTCAGCAAACTATACTTGGGTTTAACAGTGTTGTTATTTATCTAGCAACTCCAGGGATTTTAAAACCCAAACACCAACATCTTACCCACGCTTACCTCTTTAGCAGGGACAAGATTGCCCTAGGTGTGACGCAATATGTGACGTTTTTTCTTGCGACTCCAACTCCGGCTTATTCAACCATATGAGAAACTGTTTTCTTACGACCACAGCGACCAACATATTTCATTTTAGAAATAAAGTACCACGATGTGAGACCCCCCCCCCCTTCCTACCTCCCACTACCCGTGGCTGGTTCTGACCAGCATGGGATTTTCTTCCCCATATCCTCTAGGCTTCTGTGGCGCATTATCACCTAACGGTGGACGCGTCCTTAATCCAAATAAACGAACCAATCACATGAAGAAGTTGCAGTAACAAACTTACGAAATTTCTCATCTTAAGTAATTTGTTTAAACAAATTTAGTTAACTTCAAACATACTTCATCATTCAATCCACATAAATATATTTCTGTTGTCATCACTTTCATCCTTATAAATTTATGTTCTTTAATAAACTATGAAAACAATACAACTATCATAAACAACCTGGAATCATTTAATTAACTAACAATATCACAGCCGGCGCAACATTACCTAACCGGTTGAAGCGCCCTAGATTCTCACGTCATCGTTGCGTAGCTTCAGGTAATTTCACTGCTTCATAGACTTTACACAGTAGCTCCCCGAGTCAATTGTGGTTCATTCTGCGTTGAGATGATCTCTGAAGACCTAATCAATTTCTCTATGAAGACTCAAGTTCCAGGACGATAATATCTGTAAGCCCAGTGTAAAGCGCACGTTCTGAATCTGCTGTGTGAAATGGAACGTGACATTCGAATTGTCCACACACGTCTGACTCACGGATATCTCCTAACAAGAGAAGAGGTTGCTGCTAGATGCGACACACGTGGTGCTTTGCGCATGCTATTTGACCTCTCACAATCATACGAAGGACTTTTATCATAGAATGGCGACAAACTTGCAAATATTTCTCACGGAATGTCCGTTGTTACACCAAATTTAATTTTCTTCCAAAATATTTAATTATCAAAAACCCTATCAATCTCAAGTCTGTTAATATTATATTCTTATTTATTTTTCTATCTTGGAAAACAATATAAAACACATATTAACCTGCAGGAGGCGCAATATGACCTATCCGGTTGGTCGCCCTAGTTTCTCACGACGTCTTGAGCTTGCAAGAAATCAAACTCCTTTTACAAATACAAAATACAAAAATATAATTAAAAAGACTTACAGGTTGCCGCGGCTGCAGTCGGTAGAGCACCAGCTTGGGAGGTCTGGGTTCAATAGACCTAACTAGCTGTTAGAAAGTTTATAATAATAGCCTACAAGGGGATATGTTGAGTAATCAAGCAGGAAAAGATTGCCTATAAATGAGAGATGAAATATTTAGTTGACAATCTAATTGTCCCAAAATCAAACAAATTACAAGTTATTAGTAGTTACGAGTTTAGGCTTAGCCTACAAGTTATGCAATAGAATACAAGTTATATAAAAAATACAGTTTACAAATTATACAATGAAATACCGTTTATTGAGCGAGCGTAGCGAGCGTCTCCACTTGACTCTTATGGCTCGAATGTCTGTTTTTGTTTTTTTGTTTTTTTTTCTGTTACTGCTTCGATACAGGTCGCACCGTTTCTCTGATCGACCTGAAATTTTGCACACATGTACATACCACCTAGGCGGGTTGCTGTATAGTTTTTGAACAAAATCCGATCGTTGGTTATAAAAAATAAAAAATAAAATAAAAAAATAAAAATGTACCGATCGTTATGAAATTTTGCAGGGTCAATAAGTACAACATTCTCTCCTATTTTTTAAATTTTCAGCAAAATCGGTCAAGACCTTAGAGACTTATTGGTAATCACAATTCGAAAAATGATGTTAAAAAATGAAGGAGGCAGTGAAGATACAAAGATACACTTTAGAAGGCATGACGTGAATTAGTACAATGCAAAGATGTTGAAATAGTATATAGTGTACAATGTCAATATCCAGTTAGGCCTACACTGTGTGGTGGGCCTTATGGGATTGTCGTGCTCGGGTCATGTTGCACGTACCGGTGCTCGCTCAACAACGCGTCCAACTGAGCGTTTTCCTAGTAAGTTATAATATCAGGTCGTTTAGGCCTATTAAAAATGTCATAAACTCTCGATTTTAGTTCAGTTCAGAGTGTTCTAATCTGGCATGAAAGCAAGGTTTTACTTCAAAAGTTCTGTTAAGAGTGTTAACTATGGCTCTTAGGCCTTAGTTAGTATTAAAGTTCGATTAAAAACGTTGTAAAGTACCAGCGCCCAAAGCTTACGTGCTTTGACGTTGTAGAAAAACTTGATTGTTTGGGCTAGGCTTCCTAGCCTAAGCCGAATCCAAGTATAGAAACTCCAAAAATAGCGTCCAAACGTACAGGTGTAGACACGCCCAAGGTCCAAGTCTTGCCTCGTCCTTAAAAATGTAGTTGTATGTGTTTAAATAAACATATACAACTACATTATTATAAAGATGGGTCGGCTGCTTGTCCCTTTTGTAGGCGTCCTCCTCCGTCCCGTTCCGTATGTCTGTTCTCGACAAAGGTTTGGAAGTTCTGATGGCGTCTTCTAGCGAATGTTCTAGAAGGATGTCACATGATGATGTCATATAGAATATTCTGAGATTCTGATGGCGCAGTAAGAAGTATTTAGGGTTCAATTAGGCAAATCATGTCGCAGTTAGATGACGTTTGTGACAGTCTGGTAATAGAAATACACTTAAAGTTGGTTGTTTGGTGCAGCGGTGAAATTGTTCATAAGATTGATGCTTGGGGTGCAGCGCTGTCTGAAGCATGGTCTGGGGCAGCCCCCTGAAACTGCCATAGAGAATTCAAGGGAGAAGTTTAGTGAGCCACCGAGGCCTGACGTAGTTCGACATAGTTCGTTATGACCATGCGTGGGAGAGCGCTGGTGGCAATCTCGTCACATCTCGTGAAATCTCGCTTTGGATCTCGCGAATTTGAAAATAATCGGTTTTGTTTTGCCTTCGGTGACGTTTCCTGTTTGAACAACTCTACAAGATGAAATATATGCCCCACTAGCCCTACATATACGCATCAAGTAAGTACATTTAAAACTAAGGCTTACGTATAACATAGATCGTATTTCTCAAATCCTATGGTGGTTTATTTTTGTATGAAATTGCGAACAAAGCTTGGGTTCTGCCCTTGGCTCACTGTCAGCTGTCATGTTTTTGAGTTAGTATTTTCGATGGGTTTTCACTTGACTAGGGCTAGCCTCTAGCTTACTAGGGCTTGGCCTAAATCTTGCGTATAGGTATACCTACATATAATAAAAATTATAAGGTTCTAAGTTACGTAGTGCCTGGCGTAGGCCTACCTACAAAGCCAAGAACTCAAGATGTACCCTAGCACCATTAAATAACCAGGAATTGGTACACAAAGGTAGGCCTAGCCTAGCCCTAGCTAGGCTAGGCTAGAGCCTACATCTTGGCTCTGGGCAATTTGGTAGGAGTATTTAAAAACAACCTGTTGAGACTTGGCCTTAAAAGATTCTGCTGTTTGTATCAGCTTTTATTGTAGTAGGCCTAGGCCCCTACGCCTAGCCGGTAGGCCTACTCTTTCGGTTGGTATGGGATGGCCAAAGTACCTACAAAACCTTTAACGTCGCTATTTTAAATATAAAGTACCTACAAAACCTTTGAAAAAAACAAGTGATGATAAACTGGCCATACGGTAGGCCTACCAACCGAAAGAGTGCCGCCTAGCCTAGGGCCTACCTAGGCCTACCTTATGTGTTCTAGGTGCTACAATCGTTTAATTCTAGTCTAGCTACATTTGACTAGGGCCTAGCATAGTAGATGCTCGGCTGTTTCTAACGTCTATAGGAATGTCAGGAATCACCCACTTGTAAACATCAGGAATGATCGATCTAGCCTCTGAACTACTAGGGCTAGGCTAGGCCTATCATTCAGAAAATCATTTATGCCCAGTAGGCCTATAGCCCTAGCCAATGATTCAACTTTTTGTTTGGTAAGCATGCCTACATTTTGTTGCCAGTTATTGTATTGCTTTCCTTTCTCTCTCTGTGTGTGTAGGCCTTATATTTCTGTGAATGTCTTTCAATAATCATTCTGAATTTCCTAATTCATTTTGTTTTTCTATGCAATGAGGCTATGCAATGAGCTGTGGGCTGAATTATCAGGGAGCAATTATCTGATTGGTGTAGTCTTGCTTTGTTCAGTTAGGCCAACAAATTGATTTGTTTTAAAATTTGAGGTTGTGTCCAAGACAGTAAGCAAGGGCAAGTGAATTTAGGTACCAATTACTTTTTGATGAATCCATAATTTAATTCTCAATAGTGTTGTAGGCAGTATTGTGCAACTTTTACATTCAATAAACACATAGGGCTACAAACATAATTAGGCCTACCTAGAATGAGTAAAACAAACATTGTAAAGCTGTCTGCGTATTGTTGTGATTGCTAGGCTTACCGCCTACGTGTCACTACATATTTTCTCCTTTTCTGGTTTCAGGGGTTCATCTCAGACGACTCGGACTCCGCCAAGGTCCAAACATAAACCACAAGGAAGCTGATGATTTGCAGAACTCACCTCTGACCCAGCACCTCCCTGCTCCAGAAAAATGCACCCCGGCCTACCTATTTAATTTGTAAATTAGGGCCTATGTGTTTTACATTTTTATCAATTCAGTTACCAAAACTCTTAGGCCTACAAAGGAGGACAATTTATATTCAATTATTGAAACGTAGGCTTACGTTACTTCCCCAAGGAAAGTTTGTGAGATATTGATATTACATATTTAATGGACAATATACCGGTACTGCTTTTCTATTGAAGCCTAGCCTTAGATGTGTTTATATTGATAAGATCACTGTTATTTGTTATTATTAGGCTCTTATAGGATATGCCTACAGTTCCACTTTGTTACTAAAACATCGTGTGATAACACAATTGAATAAAAAACCGGTTATCAAATTGATATTTTTCATTTTTGGTGTTGTGTACCCTAAACATGACCTCTTGTTCCAACTTAACTGAATAATTATTGTGATTTACCTATATATTATGTAGGCCTACTTGTCTTACTCTATTGGGCAAAAACTTGCTTTATTCCTGATTTCCTGCATAATTTTAATATGAACATACTGGTAAGTTTCATTCACAAATTGATTATTGATTTCACTTGGAAACAACTTGTTTTGTATGTTAATTTCACTAGTTTTTCACTGTTCTTTAAGAGAAGAATTTAATTACTCTTGTAATTAAATTTCCCTACTAAAGAATAGTGCAAAGTAAGAAAAGTGTTTATTAACATGCAATTTTAAGTTCTTTATTTGTGTATTTCTCTATTGTATTGTCATTATTATCTAATAGTATTGGTTATGTATGTTCATATTTTCTTATTATGTAGATTTTGAATAAATCAAGTTATTTGCATCAATGGAGTGAGATAAGTAAGTGCATTACAAGAAAAATCAAAGTTCACAATCAATTTGAATGTCCCTCCCATTTCCCCTCCACTTCCAGTTAGTTAACTGACCACCCGACGGATGGCGCTAGTAGTGGCAAAGACTTCCCTAGCCCGACCTATGGCAGTTGCGCATCTTAACGCACAGGTTATATACTACCATCTTTGGTCTGGAGCATGGTGGTATATATCTTTCGGTGATTTTACTGCCAGAATTCTGTGGTCGCTTAATGCACGCGGTGCAGACGGTCCCCGACAGAATGCGCGACGTGTCAGGTGGTAGTCACGTGACGTAGAACTTACAAGATGGCGGCCTTGGGGACCAATCAGACGGCTCCATAGATATTTATGGACGGCTCGAATTCGAAAATTCGAACGTTCCGCCTACCGATCTGAATGCACGGCCTTCAATAAAGTGTTTGCACTCCGCCATCTATACGAAATGTTTACCACCTGTCACGTCGCGATCCTGGCGGATTCCGTCTGAACTGCGTGCATTAAACGACCACAAAAATAGCATTGCTGGATACGGCAGTGAAATCACCTAAAGATATATTCCACCATGGTCTGGAGATCGATGCAGCTGTCGATATCCCAGTCGGTAAAAGTAGCGCACTGCTTGAGGTCGGTAAAGATATCGATTTCCACTACGCGGGATTATTTGAAGTGGTTTTTGACACGTAAATGTTCGTAATTGTTTTGACACTAAAGAATTCACTGTTGTTGTTGTTGTTGTTGTTGTTGTTGGTGATGGTTAATATTGATTATTTGACTGAACATTGAAGAGTTTAATAAATGTTTTCTTATAAATTTGTTTTTGAATAATTATTTTAAGTAGGCCTAAAAATTGGTTACGTCACAAGCTTATCTGTGGACTCATGGATCATGTGACACGTGTGATGTACCTCGAACCGTGCATCATTATGTTGTTTCCCAAACTCGTGCCTCGTATTCTAACACTGGGTAGCCGACATCGATGCAACGTCACATTCTAAATGTACCAAATAATATGATGCCTTGCGCACCTATCATATGACAACGTCGACAAACTTATTCTTAGTAATTTGTGTTGCTATTTTTTTTATCTGAAATAATCATAATCAGTACTCATTCCCAACGATGTCGGGTTGCTTGAAGTGCATTTTGCCCGTCACTATAATGTTACCCATCGCATTGTTATCACACTTCCTTGAAATTCATGTAGCCTGCGTTGTAATTGATTGGATAGAAACTGTACAGGCTTGTCTTTGTATTGTACGTGCTTGGTTTCTAAATGGCGGCGGAGAAGAGATGGTTCACACGGTTATTGGAAAGAGCAAATAACACACTGTGGTTTAGGTTTATCTTTGTCACCAACTTTGATTAAACAGAACAAATCATGTTTGGTTATGATGTACTTTATCGCGTACCCCCTGGAAACTCCTCAAGTTCCCCTGGGGGTACGCGTACCACAGTTAGGGAACCACTGCTCTAAGCTATAGAGTGGCGCATTATGAACTAACGGTTGACGCGCCCTCTATCCCAATAAACTAGAACTTACCAGCCTATTTTTACGAGATGGCCTCTTATCTCGCCTTGAATGATCGGCAGAGGATGCACTGGGCCAAATCTTACCCCGGGCCCAGATGGATACGGATCGTCTTAATGTCTCGTTTAGCAGTTATTTTTTTCATTTTGACACATCGTAAAAGATAAACAAACAATGGAAGATGTTAATGCCACCGCTAAGTGTTTACCTGGAAGTTGATTGTTATTGTTTGACATCAGGGCTGTGGCCAATACGAATAAACAATTTTTAAACAGCGAAATCTTTCTTAATTTCTCATTCGATATACTTTATTGAACACAATTTAATTAACATCAAACACTTTTCCTTTATTATTGTTTATTTCCATTTAAGTAAATAATTATTCTTTTGCTACTACTATCAAAATAATAATTTCATTTTCCTATGTAGGAACAATTTAATCAACAAACACACCATAAACTCATTTCGTTTACTTAAAATTCAACAGGCGGCGCAATGTGACCTAACCGGCTGAAGCGCCGTAGTTTTGCACGTCGTCTCCTCGGGTCACAAAATAGTCTTCGCCCTGCCCAAACACGTGCAATACAAAGACAAGCATGTACAGTTTCTACAACGCAGGCTACATGAACTTCAAGGTAGTGTGATAACAATGCGATTGGTAACATTTAGTGACGGTCGAAATGCACTTATCTCCTGAGTTACATAACCGTTCAAGCGGGGAAACTGCGGGAAATATCGACTGTTGTTTGTTTTAAGAAGGGTGGGTACGTGGTTGAAGCCAAACTACTCAGGGGGTACAGTGGCTGGAAGGTTTGGGAACCACTGGTCCATTGCGAACAGTTTAATAAAGATTAATTTACAAATCATCAAGATTACTCGCGCTTCTTGTTGCGTTGTGAACGCTTGGCGTCCCCCGTCTGGGCCCGGGGTAGAATCTGGCCCAGAGCATGACTCTGCTAATAGAACAAGGCGAGGAAAGAGATAAAGCTATCTCGCAAACATCAGCTAGCATTAGAGGAGTACTCCGTGAAACTAGAGGCGGGTTCTGGCAGTCGCCGACGGGAACCCTTAATTCATATCCCCTTAAAGACGTCCCCGAAGACGATGACAATGACACAACGAACGATGACAAAGACGATGACGATCGCGACGTGAGAACCCCCATTTCCTCCCCTTTCCCGTAGCTGGTTCTGACCAGCATTAGCCACTCCTCCCCATATCCCCTAGGCTAGAGTGGTGCATTATGATCTTACGGTAAATGCGTCCTTTACTCAAATAAACAAACCCAAATAAACTAAACTTAACCCTTGACGCGTATCGCCCGCGCCATGTATGTATGTATGGCATTTGGTTTCCTCGATTTCTCGATGATTTAATTCAAATAAATTTCCTCTACCATTACAGCCGACGGCGTCGCCTCTTCTAGAATAGCAATACTTATAAATCAAAATTATATACATAACCGGTCGAATATTTTGACAAAATTTTTAATTAATCAATGAACGTTTAAGAAATTGCAATTTAAATAATAAATAAATTAACCCCAACATAATCTGATTCATTATTTTTAATTTAAGTAAATTATGTCATTACTTTCGAAAAAAATACTTAAGTATGAAAACAATTGAATCATCAAACACTTCAATAAACTCACGTCATTAACTTACAATAATATCACGGACGGCGCAATATGACGTAACCGGTTGAAGCGCCCTAGTTTCTCAAGGTGTCGATAATACTAGGGGAAGTCGGATGACCGAAGCAAAGACTTCAATTTCACTTGCACTGGGAAAAATAGCTCGTGAGTTTTTTTTCGTCAGTTTGTTCGCTCTTTACCGGGCAAACGGCATATGCGATCTTCATGAAAATTAGAGTGGTACTTATTCTATAAACAAAGACAGCCATGTGTTTTTGGTATGATCGAGTAATATTTCTCATTAATATCGTTCTTTTACGCCTTTTTTTATTTTGAATGTTATATTTTCGTGATATTTAAGCCGATTCTGACCAAACGGGTGGGGCTACAACGTTCATATTTTACATTGACGTTCAAAACATTTACCTCGTCCTAGAAAGTCTGACATCGTATCCCGGATGTCGCGTGTTCGACACCCGCCATAGACATCCTCACTTCAAGTATAACCGGGGTTTCTTCGGACATCACAACCCTAGGATCTCCCGGGAATGTAAATGACATAATTGTTTATTCATGAATCATGCAGCAAACTAGAAGTCGCTACCTAGCAACAGTAAGTGACGACGCACGATTTAATAACATAATAATAGTGGATGCGCGCGCAGCCGCTAACAGTGACGTAGACATTGTGCACTCGGCACGTCCTGGCCGACGGCCAAATATTTGACAAATGCGGTAAAGAACTATCTCTGTGGCCGAAGATATAATCTTTAGACAAAAACAAAAAGTACCATCGTGTTCCGTACTCCGTAGTCTTTCTTCTAGAAGCATGATGAAAAAGTAAAGATTTTATTTTATATATAAAATTAGAAAACAATGTAACCATCAAACACACCATAACTTATTGCGTTAACCTACAGTATCACAGGCGGCGCAATATGACCTAACCGGTTGAAGCGCCCTAGTTTCTTACGGTGTTGCTAACACGAGGATAAAATCTTCGTTACCCAGCAAACACAGTGGTGCAGGGCACGGTCTGGGCACGCACTGTTCGTGCTGGCGGAGTGCCGGGTAACGGGCATGTAACATTTTGTCCTGCTGGGCGCGTACTGGCGAGGTACTGCTGCCAATATCACAATCTACTCACGGTCATGTGTCCAACGTGGCGATACCGGGCGCGTACTGGCGAGGCACTGCTGTCAACCGTACAGACGGGTACCGGGCATGTATCAACGTATCCTGCAGGGCGCGTACTGGCGAGGCACTGCTGTCAACCGTACAGACGGGTACCGGCATGTATCAACGTGTCCTGCAGGGCGCGTACTGGCGAGGCACTGCTGTCAACCGTACAGACGGGTACCGGGCATGTATCAACATATCCTGCAGGGCGCGTACTGGCGAGGCACTGCTGTCAAACGCACAGCCGAGTTACGGGCATGTACTGATGTGTCCTGCAGGGCAAGTACTGGCGAGGCACTGCTGTCAACGGCACTGCCGAGTAACGGGCATGTACTGATGTGTCCTGCAGGGCGTGTACTGGCGAGGCACTGCTGTCAGAAGCACTGCCGAGTAACGGGCATGTACTGATGTGTACTGCCGGGCGCGAAAAGGCGAGGTATTGCTGTTGATGGTAGAGCCATTAATATTCAACCTCTCTGTCCAGTAACGAGCAGATGTCAGATGTTTTATTTTAAGTATAAACGCAAATGTTCGCACATTTATTTGTAGACTTTGCACGAATAAATAGATTTAATCAAGTACACATCATTCTCCAGTTATTATTCTTATACACGTTCTTTGCGTATTTTATTGCTATTAATTAATGAAACATGAGCAAAACTTGATACGTAGGCCTATCCCTATCCGAAATGTAAAAGAAAGAACGTATGCGTCAAACTTTGCAAATAATATAATGCTTTTAACAAGACAGTTACTTTTTCATTATTCAACGATGTTGTCTTCAAATTTTAATGCGACATAATGCGTTAATATCCTATGAATAAGGTTCGATCGTTTTTGCTGTTACCTTAAAATATCAATATCGTTGTACTAAAAAACATCAAATGGATGAAAAACATTCAACATTGGAGTTCGTCTGCGAATATTTGTATTCGAGGCAATGTTGATAATTCCTTGATTGGTCCTTTAAAGTGTTTTATGTTGATAACGTTTTTCGTTGGTGAATGCACTGCCTCCTAGATACTACTTATGCGTGACAATTCTTAAATTGCCTCATAGTCATACGCACTTACGTACCGTAACGTACGCCTAGGCTACGAACTCAAATTCTATAATGCGGAATGCCGTATCTACATTAGCTGTCCAGCAATTGTTAATGTTTTGTATTAACGTTATTTATATATCAGTGAAATATGTATTATTATTCTACTTACCTTGTATATTGATCTATATGAGATAATAAGATTATCATAGAAAGTCTGTATATAAAACACTGAGATTGCCTTTTTGATTCTGGCGTTGATCCGCGGGTGTTCGCCAAAGTCGTTGTTAAACGAGTGAGTGAGCCATGTGTTGAGTACCCGGTAACATTCTCTTTTCGCACTCCATCTATGACTAACCGTTAGGTCGCCAGAACCAGCCACACGCAAGGGTGGGTATTGGGGTAGGTGGTCGAGGCAAGGGGCAGGCCGACGCTTGGCCGGGGAGGGCATGTGGCCTGTGACGAAATCAGGCCGGGCGCATGCTAAGGACCGAGGGCAGGGGTGGGTGGGGGGGGGGTCGTATTCAACTGCATATTGTGTCACCGTCCGAGTTGTCGTCGTCGTCGTCGTCGTCGTCGTCGGGTTTTTTTTTTTTTTTTTGACTAAGGATGCGTCAACCGTTAGGTCACTCATAATGCACCACTCTAGCCTAGGGGCATATGGGGAGGAGGGGCCCATGCTGGCCAGAACCACCCACGGGGGGTTTTCACGGGGAGGTAGTCATAGGGAAGGAGAAAGTTCCCGACGACGACCGCCAGATCTCGCCTCTTTATAATAATTAAATATGTTTTTAAATGCCTATAATGCAGTGTAGTCCATCATCTGTGACAATATTATGGAAAACATAGACAGTACGAAATACGTGAAAGTATTGCAAGGTTTACTCAATCTACGAGCGGAATTTGGAGGTACCTTATTGACGTGCAACATTCGATAAACCTTGGACACGGCATTTCACTGCCAGGTATAAATAACAAACATAAAATATTGTTTCGAAATCAACAGCATTGTCGTTAAATAATTTATACACATTGGCAGCCTATTTTTCAATTTATTATTTCTTGTAGGTTTAAATCGCAATGGATCTAGCTGATTTTGTTAGCAGTTCTCAGTAAACTCGTACCGGATGTCTGTTTAAAATTTCAGCGCAATCTGTTCAGCGATTTGGCTGATTTTTAAATTTTAACGTACACACACACCACACACACACACACACGCACGCAGATTAACAGAATGACCGCCGTTTAAGTTGTATGTAGATTCACTTCGGTCGCTTCGCTCCCTCGTTTAATTATTTTCTATTAAAAAATATCGATCTTTGGTTGGTTATCGCTCACTCGTCGATTGCGTCGGGGCCTACAGGGTTGGCCTGGTCGCTTTGATTTTCTGTCCCCCACTAAAATCAGTTATATAACTGAGTGGGTTGACTATAAATCCAATTTATTTATTATTACATTTTTAAACGTATTTGACAACAAAAACAAAACAGAGCTCTTGGGTTCGGTAACTTAGCGCTAAATGCTCATTGCGAACAACTGCACAACAATCAAAACTTGTTGCGTGGACCAAGGAGGTATGAATAATGTATACCTCCTTGGCGTGGACAGGCAGGGAACGAGGAGTCACGAGTAGCATCTAGGAGGCAGTGCATGAATGTATATGTGCATGGCTAAAGATATTGTAAATTAAAATAGAATATAAATATTATTATTGAAAAAATGTTATAACTTCATTACGGATAAATTTATATAAATATAATATACATGTTTTTAATTAAATAACTTGACTAGGAGACGGAGTTTTATGTATTTCTATAATGAGACCAAGATGCAGTGTTTTGTTGTGATGTATGTCGATGTGATGCTCGGAGCACGGAGGCTCGGAGGCGGAGTTTCATGTTTAAATTGTTGCCATTAGAAGTTGGATGAAAATGTCCGAAATATCGCTGATTTTTTTTATTTTGTTATAAAGTATAAGTACTATTATTGTACTAACATGTATGTAAATCCATATATGTTTAGACGTTTGTCAATCTAAACAATGCATATAAATAACAAATAAAACATACGATTTAGAATTAATATAATTATAATTATAACAAAAGCTGAACTGGACTTCCCGTATCTACACTCAATACTAATTTAGTAATTAGTACGACGACTGACAACCAATAAATTTATTTATACAGAAATTGACTTGAAACTTAGTTGATTTAAGGTGGATTTGAAGGTAATTTTTATTTTAGGTGCACGTTCCGGTAATTATTGATTTGCTACTTTAACTTCTAGCACACAGTTTGTAACTATTTCTACAAAGAATTTGTTTATTAAAATAATAATATCATATTACCAGCTACGTATAATACGCCTATCTTCCAATGTCAACTAATCAAATTAACAGCCAAGAATGTTACTTATTAGTTATATTTAAATTAACTATGATCAATTATTTTAATAGTTAATAACAATAAAACATAATAATACATCAATTGATAAATTATTAATATGTTCAGTACTTAAGCAGATTCACAAAGGGTATCTTATACAAATACAAGTCTCTTGTGACATTGTACAATTACATATTTAAGTAGGCCTAATTAAAATTATTTCCTCACAAATCCTCACGCATTCAGAATTACGTATTATTTATTTATGTTTCACATCAAGTTTATAAAGTCTGACTGCTACACGAAATTACTTTTAGATAATGCTTCTATTTTGTGTATAATCCAAGTATAGACCTAAATTATTGGTTTTTCTTGTTGTATACATAGGGCTAGACAATTTTATAATACATTTTTTCCGCCTCAAATTTAAATAATTAATGCAAACATTATTGTCATTATTATAAACCGGATATAATGTTTTTATCTAGTGTATTTGTTGCATATCATTGAAATTATTAATAATTAATGCTAAGTTCGCCCACAAATAAACCATATCAGTAAGAAAGAAAATAATAAATAACAATTCTTATTAACAATTTGAGTCGTAAACGCATGTTATGTTCTGCAGTTTTATGTTTCGAATTACCCGCTCATGGGCAAGACTCTCATAAGCCAGCTAACGCGCTCTGCTACTTATAGGTGCAGTATCCGAGTGGTGAAGGCGTGCGGGAGTGGAGGAAGGTATCTCGTGTTCGAGTCCGCTCATGACGATAAAATTTATTCCTGTATAACATGTTCTGTCTACTACCATGTACTTGTTCTTCCATACACTGTCAATAATAATATGATCTTAATTGTACCTCTTAATTAAATGCAATTTTTTTTTAAAATTCGTTTACAAATTGGGTTATTTGCGTGGCTACCAGATGGCGCCAGCGTAGTGCCTTTTTAGTTTTTTAATGCTGGGCGCGTGCTGGGCGCGTGCCGTCGAGGCCGTGCTGTCCCGGTACCACCGATACTTAATGGCCCGGCGCCGCGAACGAGGTACCGGCCCGATGCCGCGGACGACGTACGTGCCCGGTACCGCGAACGCCGCACCGGTTCGGTACCGCGGACGACGTGCGTGCCCGGTACCGCGGACGACGTGCGTGCCCTGTGCCGCGGACGACGTACCGGCCCTGACGTTCCGCCCCGGTGCCGCGAACCCCATACAGACGGGACCTAAGGCCACACCGGACCGGCACCGCTGGCATAGGAAGTTGGTAGGACACTTTTTTACTGGCCCAGTACCATGTACACGGTACCTGCCCAGTACTGCTTGAGCCGGAAAATACGATACTGTCCTGGTACTGGGCACAGTTTTTGTGTTTGCTGGGTAGCGGCTCCTCCCTCATTCGATGTAGAAGGCCCCGGGCTCGATTCCCGTTGTAGTCAGAATGTTTTTAATTTCTGATTTGGACTGAAGTTAATCAGTTCTTGGCTTAGGAATTTGTAAACGGTGACTTTAAAGGTTCCTATCAACGAGGCACATAATAAATTCTAATGTTGTTCCGAATCAGCCTTGTTGATTCTGGCGCTTCCGTGTCCAGTTTGATTGATTGGTGTTCTCAACTTAAATATGAAGGTCTCTAGTTGGTCATTGTAAAATAAATTGCCCCCTACTTAAAATCATATCTGTGACTGATTAAGTACTCTTTAAACACAGATATATTTATTTATTTTATAAAGCATGTGTTGAATTCATTCAAAACGATGCGCAGAGAAAAACGTGAAACATTGTTGATTTGAAGTCACAATAATGAAATAAATTACTTGAATTTTCCGTAGTGCCGATTTTAAATGAATGACTTTCTGTTCAATATACTATGGTCAATATCGGATACTCACAAAACTTCCCTATTCTTGCCAACACACAACACTACTACGTATACAAGGTTTGAAATAGTTTTTAAACCATTTGGTAGAATTTTCCCAGAGCATGGCTCTGCTAATCGTTTAAGATGATTCAAGAGAAAAAGTTCATCTCGCAAACATCAGCTAGGATATAAGGAAGTATTTTCCTCCCCAAAATTAGAAGCGAGTTGTGGCAATCGTCGTCGGGGACCTTTCCACATTCCCTTAACGACCTCCCCGACGACGATGATGACAATGACACCACGAATGATGACAAAGACGATGACGACCGCGTCGTGAGAACTTCCATTCCTCCCCTTACCCGTGGCTAGTTCTGACCAGCATAATCCCCTTCCCCCCAAATCTCCTAGACTAGAGTGGAGCATTATGACCTAACGGTTGACGCATCCTTTATCCAAATAAACAAAAAAAAAAACTATTGTTACACAATCATATTTATCATTTTCATTTTCCCTTTTTAAACTTGGAAATAATTCAATCAAACAGCAAACACGGTACAAACTCATTTTTTGGATGAGCGAAGCGAAGACTTCAATTTCACTGACCCCCAAAAAATTTAGCTCGGGTGTTTTTTTTTGTTTTTTTTTCTGTCTGTTTGTTAACTCTCTACCAGGCAAACGGCATATCCGATCTTGATGAAAATTTGACAGGACCTTCGAAATCTCTGAACTTAGAGGTGTATTGTTTTTGGGTCAATCGAAGAAATGTTTCTAATGAATATCGTATACTTTACGATTTTTTTTCAATTTTTAGTGCGATATTTTCGTGGCATTTGGGCCAATTCTGACCAAAACGGGTGGGGGCTACAACGTTCATATTATACAATGGACATGAAGGTTATGGTGATGTAGTACCTTTTGAAAGAAAAAATTGAAATAGTTAGCCAGAATCCATAGAAATAAAGCTTTTAATATAAGTTTTTTACGGTAAATAATACCAATTGACAGGTAACAAAAGTAACTTGACAACAATCACCTACAATGCGTAGGCAGCAAAACGAAGCACTTGCAAAAGTAAAGATATCCCATACAAACTAAAAATTTTAAAAAGCTCATCCATCAACGCGGCGGGACTTTAGCGTTTTCCTAGTATTTACTTTCCATATCACAGGCGGTGCAATTAACCTACCCGGTTTAAGCGCCCTGGCGTCTCACGTCGTCGTCCGTGCTCATCACTATCCCTCCGTTATCACTTCAGCAGAACATGATGCAATATTTTGTCACTTCACAAATTCTACTATTTAACATTTTTGTGCTAATTTTATAAGTTGATAAACCAAATTTGATTCTCATAAATACATATAAATTTTCAATTTAATATCAAATTTTTATATTTGCACCTTGAACATATTCGTTTTTTTCATGAACTGATAGAAATTAATACCGTCATCCAATACATTACAAACTAATTATTGTTAACCTACAATAATATCACATGCGGCGCAATATGTAACCGGATGAACTAGAGGCTAGCTGTGGCCACCCTCCCTTAACGTCTTCCCCTAAGATGACGACAATGACAGACAACAAGACGATGACGACCACGACGTGAGACCCCCGCCATGTTGTGACTGGATCTGTCTCCTTATTCTCCTAGAGAGGCGCATTATGACCCAACAGTCGACGCGCCGTTAACCAACAAAACCCACACAAAGTTGGTTATGTCCACGTTTGCAACTTATTTTTTCTTCCTTCAGCCTCTCGACTCTCACTTCAGAAGGAGGTTGTATCGTCCTGAATTCTAATCAGCCACACACGGATATTTATTACATGAGAACAAGTTGTGTGACACATGCGATGTTCCTTGAAGTTCGTATAAGGCAAGGAAAGAGATTAAGTCCAACTCTCAAACGTCAGTTGGCAATAAAGTGAGTACTACTCACTGAAACTAGAGGCGAGCTCTGGCAATCGTCTTTAGCAACCCTTCACATCTCCCTTTTCCTACATGTGCCAGCGTGGGACTTTTCTCCCCTCAACCCCAAGGCTAGAGTGGCGCCTTATTACCTAATTGTTTTCTCGCCCTTTATCCGAACTAAAACTAAACTCCATCTCACAAACATGTCGTAGAGTTCTGCTGGATACATGGACATGTGGACGTAGAGGGAAATGAACGCGCTGATCGGGCTGCTAAGGAAGCTTCCCGGTCGCGACGTTGATTTCAATCTAGTTCCCGTTCCAGATGTCAAGAATAAATACGACCAACGATTTTTGGATTCAAGACATGCATCTTGGAATGTAATAAATAACAAATTGCGTTGTGTGATGCCCACACTGACTAATAAAATTTGTCCACCTACGTCTCGACTCTCACGCAGAGAAGAGGTGATATTGTCTAGACTTCGTATAGGCCACACACGTCTAACTCACGGAAATCTCTTAACCAGGGAGAAGGTTGTTCCCAAATGTGACACATGTGATGTACATTTAACCGTACACCATATGCTAGCAGAATGTACCAAATGATACCCTGCAAACCCAATTTGATCGTTCCCAATCATATGAAGAACTTCTATCATATGATAACAGCGACAAACTTTCTAAAGTTATCATATAAAGCAATAAATTCAACAAAATTTAATTCACATCATACACATTTCTTTGATATCTTAATTTCCATTTAAATACATAACTTTTGTTTTGCTACAACTATTATCTCTATCAAATATATTTTCATACACTTAGAAAACAATATAATCATCAAACACACCATTAACTCATTTCATTAACTTTGAATATCACTGGCGGCGCAATATAACCTAACCAGTTGAAGTGCACTAGTTTCTCACATCGTCGTTCAGAATAATTATTCCTGGTTTCACTCCAACTACTCACACACAGTGACAAAACTGACACTATTTCACTATTTTAGTGACAATAATGCGATCTTTATTGACAACGGGACCGTGGTCTAGCAGAGAGAACCCTCCTTTCATTTTCCTACCCATGGCTGGTTCTGACCAGCATGGTACCCTCCTCCTTACATCCCCTAGGCAAGAGTGGCGCATTATGACCTATTGGTAGACGAGTTCTATATCCAAATAAACCAAAATATTCTAATCATAATGAAGAACTCGCGGTTAACAACTTATTTTATTTGTAATCCGATGTTATTCGTTGGATGAGCGAAGCGAAGACTTCAATTTCACTGACCCCTCAAATAGTTTAGATCCAATGTTTGTTTCTTTTGTTTTTTTTCTGATGTTTGTTCGCGCTCTACCGGGCAAATGGCATATGCGATCTTGATGAAAATTAGAGAGGACCTTTGAAATCTCTGAACTTAGACCTGCTACGTTTTTGGGTACAATCAAAGATACATGTCTCATGAATATCGTACTTTCATGATTTTCATCAATTTTTAATGCGATATTTGGGCCGATTCGACCAAACGGGTGGGGCTACAACGTTCATAGTCAACATAGACATTAAGGAAATAGTAATGAATTGCCTTTTGAAAGAAAAATTTAAAAAAAAGTTATTCCGAATCCATAGAAATAAAGGTTGTAATATGAGTTTTTTTTAGGTATATAATAACAATTAACAATTGTAACAATAGAAACTTGACAACAATCACCTACAATGCGTTCAAAATGCAAATCTTAAGGCCTCCAGATATTTTCCATTCTAATTACCATAGCAATTAGAACTACTTTAACTTTTTTACTTTTACTGAGGTTTGCATTGGAACTTGAAGAAGTAAAGAGATACCACGCATACTAAACAATTCAAAAAGCTAATCCATCTACGCGACTAAAAAAAGCGTTCGAGAAGCGGGCTAGTTTAACCAAATTAGTCTATCTTTATCTGATTTTACCACAATTATCTCTTAAATTTTATTCCTTTGTACAAAATATTAAAACAATATAATCATCTAACATAAAAGAAACTCAAATAAAAACATACAATATAACATTCGGCGCAATATGACGTATCCGGTTGAAGCGCCATAGTTTCTCACGTCATCATTAATAGTTGGTTTGATTCTAGAAATGCCCCCCGTCTGAACCCAGTGTAGAATTGGCCTAGAACATAACTCTGCTTATCGTATAAGGCGATTCAAAGAAAAAATCCATCTCGCAAATATCACCTAGTAAGAAGATAAATATATTTTTCCCCGAAACTAGAGGCGAGCTCTGGCAATCGTCCTCGGTGACACCTCTCCTTTCCTTTGATGAGCTCCCCAACGACGATGATTCGATGACAACGACACAACGAATGATGACATAGGCGATGATGACCGCGACGTGAGAAACCCCCTTTCTTCCCCCTATCCGTGGCTGGTTCTGACCAGCATGAGCACATCCTCCGCATATCTTCTAGGCTGGAGTAACGCATTGTGACCTAACGGTTGTCGCGCCCTTAATCCAAATCCTGAAACTGAAAAAAACAAAAACAAATGGATGTCGTATTCGATACCCACTATCGGCAATCCTGACAGAAAGTATAACCGAGGTTTCTTGGGTCGTTGGTTAGAATGCATGCAAGGATTGAGTCAAATTAACATTCATTCATTATTTATTGACCATGTTTTGAGCTCTTTTGCTCTGTTACAGGGCATATAGTATAGCATTTACAACATCCAGTTTCTAGATACAATTTACATTTCAATGTATTATTTGAAAAAAGAAACATGTAATATGCACATAAGATTATCAGCTATTATCTACTAGAAGTACCTAGAATATAACACTAATTTGGCCATACAGGCCAGTTCCTTGAATTTAATAATATTCTTTTAACCTGTTTTTGAAAACTGCTATGTTATCGGGTAGGGGGGTTAGAACCTTATTATCCAGACCATTCCAAATCTTAACTGCAGACCCCACAAATGAATTTTTTCCTACTTCTGTCCTAAATCTAGGAACAAAGAGTTTATTTCTATGGTCATTTTTACCAATGAAGGTGGCTGCTTGCAGTCTTTTATTAATATCCGACCAAGCTGGTTGACCTGATTGTGCCTTATACACTCCACACAGTTTAGAGAATTTTCTCCTATCTTCTAGGGATTTCCATTCTAGGTCTTTTATCATTTCTGATACACTGTACATTCGCCCATATTTCCCTAGCACTTTGCGGGCAGCCCTTCTTTGTACCTTTTCAATGGCTTCCTTATGGCATTTAGTATGCGGATCCAAATACAGCTGGCATATTCAAGCGTGGGCCTCACTATTTCTGTGAATGCTTTGCTCCGTACGTGAGCACTACAACCCCTTAGATTTCGCATAACAAAGTTAAGATTTTTATTTCCCTTGCTCACTACTTTATTTATATGATCCCCCCAGTTCAGTTTCCCATTAAGAATTATACCTAGATGTTTACTGGACTCCAAGTACTTCAAATCTTTGCCTTCCATTTTATACTGGAATTTAAAGGGGGCTTTCTTGGTAGTAAACTTTATCAGCTGACTTTTTTCTGCATTAAGTTTCATTTTGTTTGTAGTAACCCACTGCATAATCATATCTATGGTCATTTGGAGGATCAGGCAGTCATTAATGTCTTTGATTTTACTGTATATGATACAGTCGTCTGCAAAGAGTCTTTGAATTACATTTCCATTTAGTCCAGCACCTATATCATCAATAAATATGAGAATAATAGTGGCCCAAGCACACTTCCTTGGGGGACCCCGGATGATACTGGTAATTGGTCTGAATACTGAGTCCCGATCTTTACTACTTGTACTCTCCCTGTGAGCCACTCATCGACCCATTTGACTATTCTGCTGTCCAATCCTATCCTGTTCAATTGAGGGGCTTAGAACAGGCTTGAAGTGAGATTCTGCTTCCCTGCAAGTCACGCTACGTAGAAGACTCACTAACACTCACCACATCCACACCTGGAATTATAAGAGATATTTCTGTTTTATTACTAAACACAATAAAACCTTAAGATAAAGTATAAATTTAAACAACCAGCAAGAGATCAATTAATACTACGTTTAGTGTACTTTCTAAATTTCTCATTCATGGGTAATTATTAAACAATTATTTATTTAACATCAAAAATATATTTTTTTATATTCGAATAAATAATGAATCTTTTTCTATTACGATCATCTCCATCATTTTCTTTTCTTTTATAAACAATAAACAAAATATTAATGAAACACACCACAAACTAACTTCATTAACATACATTATCACATACGACGCAATATGACCTTACCGGTTGAAGCGCCCTAGTATCTCAAGTCGTCGTCATATTTTTTTTAGTAATTTGCATGCAGTCATGTAGCTAATATTATAATATTATAAATATTCAAATGCTATCAATATAAACTTAAAACTATCTTAATCGTAAACCTATTCTATTTAATGGTTCTCTCAGTAGTGTGATGCCCACACTACCTAATAAAATTCGTCCTCCTGCGTCTCGACTCTCACGTAAAGAAGAGGTTCGAATAGGCCACACACGCCTAACTCACGGATATCTCTTAATCAGAAAAAGATTGTTCCCATATGTGACACATGCGATGTACCTTAAACCATACATAGCTACTAGCAGAATGTTCCATATTATATTTTACAATATTACATACATATTACATTATATATTTGGCTCGTTGGTCTTGTGGTTAGCGTATCTGCTTCCATTGCAGAAGGTCCAGGGTTCGATTCCCGTTAAATTCAGAAGTTTTTTAACTTCTGATTTGGACTTAAGTCCATCAGTTCTTGTCTTAGGAGTTTGTAAACGGTGACTTTGGAGCCGTCCCAGCAACGAAGCATATCATAAATTCAAAGTTGTGCTGAATCGGCCTTGTTGATTCTGGCGTTAATCCGCGGGTGTTCGCACTGTCCATACCACTGATTGCTATATTTTCTATTAAGAATATCGATCTTTGGTTGGTTATCGCTCACTCGTCGATTGCGTCGGGGCCTACAGGGTTGGCTTGGTTGCTTTGATTTAAAGTCCCCCACTAATAAATAAAAATAAATTGCCTCGAGCTCGCAATTTGATGTATCCCAATCATATTAAGAACTTCTTTAACATGATAACAAAGAGAAACTTTCTGATTTCTCATTGAAAGTAATTTATTTAACAAATTTAATTCACATCATACAAATTTCCTTTTTTTTTTTTTTTTTTTACTATCATCATTTTATTTTCTTATTTATTCTCTTAGATTACAATATAATCATCAAACACGCCATTAACTTATTTAATTTACTTTCAATATCACAGGTGGCGCAATATGACCTAACCGGTTGAAGCGCCCTAGTTCTCAGGTCGTCAATGATAAACCCGACCCGACATGGTTTTCAGGGTCACTTACTTTGCCATGTCATGTTTGTTGTTGTGCTAGAACAAGATTTAAGTAATGTGAGATGACAGTTTATAGTTCGATCATATCTTGCTTGCATGCTCACTCAAATGTTAAAGATGTCCTTTAAAAATTATTTTGCCGATTAAGTTTTGTTAGACAAATATTGACACTGTTGTGCAGTGCGTAGCGTTCGCACAATCCTCTTTACACGCGCCGAGACCCGGCACCTCCACCATTAGGATGGTGGAGGTGCCGGGAAGGACTTTAAAACATTTACATGCGAATGAAATTATAAAAATAAAATTTAACTCCTTGGTCCTAGGGCTACCTATTCACCTTCTTTGTATGATATGTTTATCCATAAAGACATAGAATCGTTCACTCGTACAGGTCCCACTTCTGCGTTGATCTCTAGGAGGATTCAGTATATTACCTCTGGAGGGGCCCTTAGTGCATCGCCGCTGACGCACGTTTTGACGGCCGGGATTTCCCCTCGCGCGCCTGCCTTCCCGCAGAGAGCAGGCAACGAGACTGAGCCGGCGTATTCAGTAGCTCGCGATACGTATGTTTACAAGTGCAAACAATGGTTTACAGTTGTGTTGCAATAACAAACACGCCGAATTGCCTTGCCTAGTCCCTTACTCTGCATCGTGACACAAAATAATACTGTGGATGAATTATGGCAGAGCTTCGAATAAAAAGAAATACATCAAAAATGTAAAAGTGAAATCGTTATGAATTGTTAATCGTTGAAATAACAATTTGGCTTAATTTCTTACTTCACTGCACGTAGGAAAAGATTTGTTTTCTCTTATAACTTATTTGTACGTTATGTTGTCAGGAAAATGTGTTGTGAACATGGTTGCATTGTTTCGAGTTCAGATTGCTTAGATAAATGTGTCCTGTGTTATGATTCTTTCTTTAGAAATACCTATAAAATATCACTAGATAGTAGATACCACATTTTTGTATCTCGAGGCTACGACACGTTGGTGTTTCAAGGTATTTTAGTAATAATTTGCCTACACTTACTCGGTCTACCCGAAAAAGTAGTCGTGCATATATTGTAGCAAGTTTTTTTTATATAATAATGAACTATTGAATGTAGGACCCTACATTAACTTATTCTATTTCACAAACTTTATTCAAAACATTTTCGTAAAGATTGCGGCTGTAGGGTATACAACACTATACAACAGTTTTACCAGCTGTGCCTCTTCAGGTGACAAAACAAGGTTATTGCGTTATTAAATTGATTTGTTAAGGTATTCTAAGGTAGGGTTGTAAAGAGAGAGGTCTCAATCCCAGCACTTGTAAAAAAATCTCATAAAAGTGGTCAGGATTGCCAGTAAATGGATTTGAATCCGTGACCTACCGAGACAGAATCTCACGCGTTACACTCGTAATATAATATGTAGATTAGAACATTTTATGTCAATCCGAAGCCAGTGAAATTCGATCTTAGATCTGTAATTTATAACAGAGTGTAAATATAGAGAAATATAATACGCGTTAACGCCAGGGATAATCAGATATGCTAGCAGAATGAACCAAATATGGTGCCTTGCGCATGCAATTTGATCTCTCCCAATCATTTGACGAACTTCTATCATATGATAACGGCGACAAACTTTCTCAATTTCTCATCCATAGTAATCTATTTAACAAAATTTAATTCCCATCATACACATTTCTTTCTTTTCTTTCTTTTCTTTCTTTTCATTCACATACATAACTTTTATTTTGCTATTACTTTCATTATCATCATTTTATTTTGTTATTATACACTTCGAAAACAATCTTATCATCAAACATACCTGCATTAACTCTTCTCATTTATTTTCTTTCACAGGCGGCGCAATATGACCTAACTGGTTGAAGCGCCCTAGATTCTCACGTCGTCGTCACAAATCGATTCTCAGGCATTTCAAATGGATTAAAGTTATCCCTTAAGTTACGCCTAAGAATTCTCATTAAATGCCTTCCGTTTTCATTCTCTCCGTGATATCTTCTAACACGCGAAAAAAAGCTACGTTTGCCATTGCGAGTTGCGACTGAATCATACGGAATTGACGAAATTGAGGTTATCTTGTTATTACTATATTTGCATATTTTATAAATGTATCAAGATGTTACTTTACAATTATTCATACAATTATTCAATGATTCAAATATTTGAAGTGGAGATGAAAAATCAAAAAAAAATATCGACCGTTTTTCTTTAACGCAGGGCTACAGGCAGGGGTTTGGATCGCGTTTAATGTGACGTCACATTTAACGTCAGCAATCGATAAAATTCGTTAGTGAATCCCGTCTGGGCCCGTGGTAGAATTGGTTCAGAGCATGGCACTGCTAATCGTAAAAGACGATTCAAGAGAAAAAGTTCACCTCGCAAACATCAGCTAGAAAGAGCGGAGTATATTACTAACCGAACCTAGAGTCGAGCTCTGGCAATCGTCGTCGGGGACCTTGCCCCCTTCCCTTTACGACCCCCCGGCGACGATGACAATACACAACGAACGATGACAAAGACGATGACGACCGCGACGTGAGAAACCCCCCTTCCTCCCCATACCCGTGGCTGTTTCTGACCAGCATAGGCCGCTCCTCCATCACGAACTCGCAATGTTATCGTTAATTAACGCCAAAGTGGTATTTATCGTTAACGCGGACCTTAGGGAATCGCGGTGCATGGCCACATGGAGCCGGATTGTGGGGAAAATACATATTAATGGGAGAAGCGATACACTTTTAATAAACACTCAGACATTTTAGAATAAGTTGTCCAATGCTTACTATAATAATAATATTTTAAAAAGTTGAATGTAATTATAATTAATACAAATAAAACTATTGCGCACTATTTTCTTAGACGGGGCACCACAAATGAGTTATTCGCCGCAGCCGCGTAGGAAAACAATGTCTAATATTTAGAAGGCCGTGGATAAGGCATTGTTGAGAACAGACGCCAGTTTTTGTCTGTCTTGATTGGATTTCACACCTGCAAAGTCTTGATTGATTTCTCTGTACTAAATTACATTTCCTTTTGTGATTCGGAAAGAAGATAAAATATCACAGATTGTGTTGATAACGAACGAAGATACGTCCTCTCGAGTTTGGGGTCTGTTTGTATTGTGACTTGTGAGCTGTTCTTTCAGATAAGTAGGAATCTTGGATTTGGTCATCGGTTTATTGTCTGAGCTGGTTGGTTTTTCTTCTGCTGACAATATTCAGCAAGCCAGACTTGGATACTTTTAAAGTGTTTTACTTTTCTCTTGTAACTCATGGATTTCAACGCTCAAATATCTATATTAGTTCTATTCGTTTGGACGTTTGATGATCTTTTCAAGCTCACTCTCCCTGCGATCGAACGCTGGTTCTGTCCATCACATGCATGTCCAACCAATCCCCGGGGTAGAATTTTGCCCAGGACACGGTTCTGTTAATCATAAATGCCTGGGAAGAGATAAATTCCATCTCGCAAACAAACAGCTAGCAATAAGAATATTATTCATTGAAACTAGAGGTGAGCTCTGGCAGTAGTTGTCGGGGACCCCAAACCCATGACGACCTTCCAAAGACCCAAAGACGATGAAGACGCAATGAGAGAACCCCCCTCCTACCCCTACTCGTGGCTGGTTCTTACCAGCATGAGACCCGTCTCCCCGAACCCCCCTAGGATAGAGTGGTGCATTATTAGTCTGGAGGCAGACAGCAAGGAAAAAAAAATCGCTAAACTTTTTGAGTAGAAGCAGCACACTGGTATCAAAATGTTCGTTTGGACGTCAGTAATTATTTCTGCCTTGTGTGCATCTCGGCATTTGTTGCGGGTGGCGCTGAGCGGAGGTCAAAGGTCACGCGGGTCACACGCGCAGTATCACACTGTTTCGCCTATATCTCCTGAACTAATATAGATATTAGCCTCTAGTTTGCTTAATTCAGTTGTAGAAATACCATTCTATCATCTCTGCATTGTGGGCATCTCGGCATTTGGTATTTGGTGCCAGTGGCGGTGGATGGAGGTGGTGGGGTGGTGGTGTGCATCTCGGCATTTTGAGCGAGTGGTACTCACATCTAATAGGCATTATAAAACATACTACATAACAAGAGATAAAAACTTGCAATCGAGTGAAAATCCATGCTTAGTCTTTAGAGTTGGCATGAGCAATTATCTCACTATCCTGCTCGGACATGGAAGGATGAACATTGAATTGAAACACTGGTTCAGGATTTTGCTTACCCTTCTCAGAGGGTTTACCCTCGTTAACCAAGATGGGCTATGTGTTGAGCGTTCTTTATCAAACTCGTAACATAAGGTTACCTTATCTTCTCCCGAAACACTTCTTCTGTACGCTGCAGTCTAAAAGGCATGAAACGTCCCATTGCCCGACATGGTTTCTTCCTTTATATCAATGTTGTCATTTGTGAAACGAATGTAACCTGGCAATTTTGAATCAATAAGGTTCAAAGGTACAATCACACCATCTTTTTCAAAAATTCCATTCGCAATAGCTGAGTCAACACGTCGAACATTGTCGTAACTCATACAGTGTCGGCATTGTATAGAACATTCACTAAGCCCTTGGATCGAGATTCTTGGTGTTCAGTCATTGCAAACCCTACATGTTTAGGCGTAAATTCTTACCCCTAGATGCTAGAAAAACAATGTCTTGGGAAAAACTAAGAATCTTGGTATGCAAATCGTTCTTTGTCGTCTAGCGTGATGGCTCATCATGTTCGTCTTCCCTACATATAAGTTTTAGTAGGATGTGAAGAGATTCGGGTATTATAAGTTCACAGTGCTTTTGATCGATGCCTCCTATAAAGCTATGCCCAGGATTATCTTTCAAACCAGCGCGGATTTTTAACGCTACTCTATGAACCCACTGATGCAAACAAACATGTAAACAGAGCGCTTACACTTACAACAACTGTCTATATTGGCGAGTAATTTCGAAACCAAATAATTGCAATAGCTCATTCATTGTTAAATAGCTAATAGCCCAGTGAACAGACATCAAATGGACGGACATATACATAAACAGATTGACCCATACCCTTAAGTACAGTTATCAAATGATAATGAACTCACCATCCGTATGGAGAAGTAAAGATAACAAAAAACGTCTGAATCACTGTCGAACTGTTTCACTCGATCACTCTTTACACTCCGAGATATTTAGACGTTTAGACAACTTCACTACATCGAGTTGTAGTCCGACTGAGCACCACCACCACTCAGGATCGTGTTGAAAAAGTTAACAGCAATCCCCCCACCCCACTGTAATTGTTAGTAAATAGTTCAATAAAAAATGCTAAAATTTGGCAAAATATCTGAAAGTTTTCAGATCAGTAATAAGCCTTGGATGGATTGGGGCGTGCTGTAACGCAAGCGGCAACTGATTGTAACATTGTCGGTAATTGAGGCGGGATTTCAATATTTAAAATATGATATAGACTTACTAATTCCGAGATGCACACAAAACAGAGGTGATAGAATGGTATTTCTATAACAAAAATAAGCAAAATAGAGATAAATACCTCCATTCATTCAGCAGATATACCCAAAACAGTACGCCACCGCGCGCCTGACCCGCGTGGTGACCTTTGACCTCCGCTTACCGACTACCTTTACCAAATATAGAGATGCTCACAAAGCAGAGGTAATGGAATGGTATTTCAATAACTGAATCAAGCAAACTAGAGGGTAATATCTCTATTAGTTCAGGATATATAGTCATAACAGTGCGATGCGGCGCGCATGACCCGCGCGACCTTTGACCTCCATCTACCGCCTCCTGCACCAAATGCCGAAATGCACATAATACAGGAATGATTGAATGGTAATTCAGTAACTGACTTATCCAAACTGGAGGGTAATATCTCTATTAGTTCAAGAGATATAACCAAAACAGTACGATGCTGTGCGCATTACCCGCGTGACCTTTGACCTCCTTCTACCGCCACCCGCAACAAATGCCAAGATGCACACAAGGTAGATGACATTCCTGACGTTCATACGAACATTTTGATACCTGTGTGCTGCTTCTACTCAAAAGTTTAGCAAAATCGGTTTCTAGAGGTCTTTTCAGGTCTGCCGCCAGACTATATTGACAACATTGACTAATAAAATTCGTCCACCTACGTCTCGACTCTCATGTAGTGAAGAGGTGGTATTGTCTAGACTTCGTATAGGCCACACACGTCTAACTCACGGATATCTCTTAACCAGAGAAAAGGTTATTCCCATATGTGACACATGTGATGTTACTTTTAACCGTACTTCATATGCTAGCAGAATGTACCAAATATGATGCCTTGCGCATGCAATTTGATCTCTCCCAATCATATGAAGAACTTCTATCATATCAAAACCTTATCAATCACACTACAAAATTATTTTCTCATCTGCTATTATATTAACACATCCGCACCGTCTCCCGTCTGGGCCCGGGGTAGAATTGGCCCAGAGCCTGGCTCTGCTAATCGTAAAAAGCGATTCAAGAGAAAAAGTCCACCTCGCAAACATCAGCTAGAAAGAGCGGAATATCTTACTCCCCGAAACTAGAGGCGAGCTCTGGCAATCGTCGTCGGGGACCTTGCACCCTTCCCTTGACGACCCCCCGGCGACGATGACAATGACACAACGAACGATGACGATGACAAAGACGATGACCACCGCGACGTGAGAAATCCCCCCTCCTCCTCTTACCCGTGGCTGGTTCTGACCAGCATGTGCCCCTCCTCCCCCCCCCCTTAGGCTAGAGTGGTGCATTATGACCTAACGGTTGACGCGTTCTTAATCCAAAAAAAACAACATCCGCACCGTTTTTTTTCTTTTATTAACTTATAAAAACAATACAACTACTCAATGATTTATTAAACACTATCACAGGCGGCGCTATATAACCTTACCGGTTGAAGCGCCCTTGATTCTCACGTAGCCGTCAGTTGTCTTTCTTCTATATCTATCTGGTGAACCACATGTACGTTCAAAAGTGATCCACGCCTGGCGAATATTTGTTTGATAATCGCTCGTGCGGGGTGGGTTTCCAGGTTCCCAAGTTTCCTTGATAAAATATAAACATTAACATTCAAATAAATTTGTACATGTACCACATGTGATTCACAACATGAACATGTCATTAATAAATTACTAGGAAAACGCTCAGTTGGACGCGTTGTTGAGCGAGCACCGGTACGTGCAACACGACCCGAGTACGACATTCCCATAATGTTACATACCAATAAGTCTTTAAGGTCTTGACCGATTTAGCTGAAAATTTGTAAAATAGGAGAGAATGGATAAAATCCACCGCCATCTAGAGGACCTTCACATCATTTCTTTGGGAAAACTATTTTACTCTTGATTTCTTCTAGGTGGCAGAACATAGTGACCAGAATTCTTGTGCGACTTTTCGTTGCCATGGTAACGTAACTTTTGTTAAAATGTAATTTATATCTACACTACTTATCGGATCAAAATAAAATTAACATATTCGTGACCGGACGGACATTCTAAATGATTTGGCTACCTCAGATTTTGTCGCCGTTTAGTTTTAAAAAAAAACTTTAGATTAACTTTAATGTAACTTTATAACTTTTTGAACGATTTTGCCACAAAACTAATGGCAATCAATCGGGAACGAAACTTGCGGATGGTCAAAATTTCAACTCGATCCGAGCCTCCGTTCGACCGCTATCATGAGCCAAAAAAGCTGTGCGACTTTCCGTTGCCATGGTAACGGGACTTTGTTATAATGTAATTTCCATCTACACTACTTATCGGATCAAAATAAAAATAACATATTCGTGATCGGACGGACATTCTAAATGATTTGGCCACCTCAGATTTTGTCGCCGTTTAGTTTGAAAAAAAAACTTTCGATTAACTTTAATGTAACTTTTTTAATTTTTTAACGATTTTGCCACAAATCTATACAGCAACCCGCCTAGGTGGTATGTACATGTGTGCAAAATTTAGGTCGATCAGAGAAACGGTGCGACCTGTATCGAAGCAGTAACAAAAAAAAAAAAAAAAAAACAGACATTCGAGCCATAAGAGTCAAGTGGAGACGCTCGCTTCGGTCGCTCAATAAATTATAAATTTAATAAATAATTTGTTTGTTTCAATTACAATCATCTTTATCATTTTCTTTTCTTTTATAAACTTCGAAAGCAATATCAACATCAAAATTTAAAAAAATCTATTATCTTCAATATAACCGGCGGCTCAAGAAAACCTTACTTACTAAGCCGCGGTGCGCTACACACTCAAGCACCTTATACACCAAGCAGAGTTGGGGTGATTTCGAGGTGTTACCCAGCCGTCATGTAACGTGATGTGAACTTGAAAACTATCACAATCGAGGGGATTTAGGTACCTGACAACACATGCCAAATTTTATTGGGGTACGATTATTCCTTCTTGGTGAAAAATGGCTTGAAACATGCTCAAAATCACTTTAAGGATGTTAGCTACTGCTAACTACTGCTACTGCTAACATCTAATACGTCGGCCCGCGATTCTGACCAGACGGGTGGGACTACAATGTTCATATTTTACATGGACATTAAGGTTATAGAAATATAGTCTCTTTTGAAAAAAAAAAGTTGAAAAAGTTTGTTGGAAGCCTTAAACACTTGGCATACAATCAACAAGTAACCATAGTTACTTGACACTTGTTGACGGTATAAGCAGAGTTAGGCGGGAAAGTGCGATACGTAAACAAATAGCGGACATTTAAAATATTTCTTCTTGTGTGGAACGAGAAAAGGTGTCATTATACTCTCATAAAACAAATCAGAAACCGTCCCTGGCCTAGGCCCAGATGTGGAAAATTATTTATAATGCAAAAGTGTAGGTCTAAAGTTCCATTTGGCTATAGGACTAGTAAAATTCATACTTACATTACATGTTTGACAAGCCTAGCCAACCCTATGCCAGCACAACATTGTGTTGATATGAACTTGCTCAACTGTTTGTTTACATAATTGTAACAATCAAATCATTTCATACAACTTGTCTTTCGATTGGCCCGCGTTTATGAAGGCACTGCCATCTAGAATAAATATAGAACTTTTTCGAGCTCTTTGCTATACGCAAATCTTTTTAAAGTGTTTGGATTTGTGATACTCTTTCAACCATAGACATCCTATATAATTGGCTAGACCAGCAGTCGGTGGTCCACTTCCGGTACAATTAGAAGCCATCTTAAAATGACAGTTTACATGTTAATCAAATGGGAGCGATTTGTGGCCAAATAGTTCTCAAGATTGCCGCCAGGTTGACAGGTAAGCATACTAGCCTTTAACACCAAATGATTACTAAATTCCCTTATGCAATCACTTCGTATTGTTTCTTTTGTTTAATACCATGCTGCACAAGCTAAAACCATATCAAACAATCCAGTAAATACTTTATTGCATTAAAAAAGCATAAATTAAAACACCAAATCGCCATCTTGAAATGGGCCGGTTGAGTCTTCAATTTGCTACGCTCGCGCCTGTGCGGAGGTATAGGAGACTGCTAATCTAGCCTACTATAGGGGTTGAATATCAATGCTTTCAACTCACAACCCATGACGTTTTCCACGATACCGTTCAAGAATACCAATTCCTTCGAAAACGAAAACGACTTCGTTTTCAAATTGCGTTTTCAACTCATCTCCCACGAACTCAAGAATTGGGGTCCAGTCCTTATACCGTCGTTATACCATGGTTATACCACCTATACCCAGGATGTACATGAATCCGGGTCTAGATATTTTACATCCTATATTGTTACTGCTAATACCATAGAATTTAAATCAACTTTGATAAAAATATTATATTTTAGCAAATAATTTTGTAATGGAACTTGAAAAAGTATGAGATCACACACATAACAAAAACTTGTAGAAATACAGCCAAACCTTACACACTCAAAAGGAATGAGATCTAAAAAAAAGGCCAAGCTCATCTACCCTTCCACATAAACGTACAGTGTCCCATAACAGCATCCTCGAAAAGCTTGGCAAAATAGAATTTGCATGTTATTACGTTTAAATTAATTAGAAAAAAAAAAACTTGGATAAACTATTACGTTAAATTAATAATCGCAAATTCTATTTTAGGTCGATCAGAGAAACGGTGCGACCTGTATCGAAGCAGTAACAGAAAAAAAAAAAAAAAAAACAGACATTCGAGCCATAAGAGTCAAGTGGAGACGCTCGCTTCGGTCGCTCAATAAATTATAAATTTAATAAATAATTTGTTTGTTTCAATTACAATCATCTTTATCATTTTCTTTTCTTTTATAAACTTCGAAAGCAATATCAACATCAAAATTTAAAAAAAATCTATTATCTTCAATATACCCGGCGGCTCAAGAAAACCTTACTGGTTGAAGTGCCAGCTAGATTCTTACGTCGTGGTACTGGAGGATTATGCGCTTGCAAAACGTTTAGGACATTAATAAAACTAAAGAAGATACTTGAGTCAGGGTATCACAAGTTGTAACTCCTTGGTGTATGCGGCTCCTTTCATTTCTGTTCGAGACTCTTAATCGCGAAACTAGAGGCGAGCTCTGGCAGTCGTGTTCGGGAACTCCTACCCATACTCTAGACGACATCCCGACAATGACGAGCATGACAGCACGAACGATGTGAGAACCCCCCTTTCCTCCCCCTACCCGTGGCTGGTTCTGACCAGCATGGTCCTAGGCTACAGTGCGCATTATTACCTAACGGTTAACGCGGCCTTAATCCTTAAAACTAGGTTTTATTAAGGCAGATATCTTACTCGTTGTTGCTCCCTCAAGTGGAGAGAGAAGGTATTGTTCGACAAACTTGTTTAAAACCCATTTTCAAAGTAATTTCTTTTACCATAATTTATTGTTATCTAAATTCCAAACTATTCATCTTTTTAACAAAATTAGAATAATTATTATCACTTCCGTCTTTATCATATATAATTACTTTATAAAGTGAGAGAACAAAATGAAAACTTACACAAAATTAAGTTCATAAACGTACATTACCACAGGCCGTGCAATATGACCTTCCCAGTTATTGCCCTAGTTTCTCAAGGCGTAATTATATAAGAATGTTTTTATATTGTATAAGTTGTAGGGGTATCACATGTGACTCAACTTCTTGGTGTCTGCGGTCCCTTTCATTTCTCTAAGAGTACGAGTAATTAACTCCTGGAAACTTGAGGCGAGTCTAGAGATCGTCGTCGCTGACCTCCCGACGATGACGACCACGACGTGAGAACCACCCGTCCTCCCCCTACCCCCTATCCAGGGCTAAAGTGGCGCATTATCACCTAACGGTTGACGCGTCCTGAATACAAATAATCCAAAGAACATTGTAAAGAACACAACTTAAGGTGTTAATAATTTACGTTAATAATAATAAACGACTTCGATCATATGACATCCTCTAAGCTAGAGTGGCGCGTTTTGACCTACTGGTTGACGCGCCTTAAATAAAAATAAACGCAACTAAAGAAGACGACGACCACGACAACACAAATGATGACAAAGACGATGACAACAACGGCGGGAGTACCCCCATTTCCTTACCCCTTCCCCTACGGAGGCTTGTTCTGGCCAGCAATGGGACTTTAAATACCAACTATATATTTATATGTATCATTAAAATGAAAAGTTACATAAATCAATCACGCACTAGTTTTTTGTGCGGCTAACCACAAACGCGTGATTCGGCGCAGCCGCGTAGGAAAATAATGTTCAGTATTTAACAGGCGGTGGATAATGCATTGTTGATGAATCAACATCTAACGCCATCTTTGTCTGTCTTGGTCGCATTTCACACTTTCCAAGTCGTGTTTCATTTCTCTGGACTAAATTACATTTAATTTTGTAATTCTAGAAGAATATTTTATCAATATTAGTGTTGGTTACAAACGTAGAAGTTCTGTCTATGCTTGGATGTGGTTTGTTGGGCGTGATTTCTTAGAGATAAGTAAAACACCATTGATTTGGTCATCGGTGTAGTCGTCTAGACCTAGGTCCTTGGCTGGTTGGTTTTATCATCTGCCGACAATAGGCTCATTCAGTAAACCATACTTGGGTTTAACAGTGTTGTACTTTTATCTTGGAACTCCAGGGATTTCAAAACCCAAACACCAACATCTTACCCACGCTTACCTCTTTAGCAGGGACAAGATTGCCCTAGGTGTGACACAATATGTGACGTTATGTCTTGCGACTCCAACTCCTGCTTAGTGAACCATATGAGAAACTGTTTTCTTACGACCACAGCGACCAACATATTACATTTTAGGAATAATGTACCACGATGTGAGAACTCCCCCCTTCCTACCTCCTACCACCCGTGGCTGGTTCTGACCAACATGGGATTTTCTCCCCCATATCCTCTAGGCTTCTGTGGCACATTATCACCTAACGGTGGACGCGTCAATCCAAATAAACGAACCGATCATATGAAGAAGTCGTAGTGACAAATTTACTTAATTTTTTAAACGAAGTTATTTGTTTAACCAAATTTAATTCACATCAAACAACCTTCACCATTCATTCCCCATATATATTTTGTCTCTTGTTATCACTATCATCTGTATAATTTTCTGTTCTTTTATAAACTTAGAAAACAAAACAACCATTAAACAGACCATGGAATCATTAAATAAACTTGTTTTATCACAGACGACTCAACATGACCTATCCGGTTGAAGCGCCCTAGATTCTCACTTCATCCTTAAAGCAATTAAATAAATAAATAATAAATAAATACATTTTATTTAGAGTCTACCCACTCAGTTATATAACTGATTTTCAATGGGGGACTTTAAATCAAAGCGACCAAGCCAACCCTGCAGGCCCCGACGCAATCGACGAGTGAGCGATAACCAACCAAAGATCGATATTTTTGGATGAGCGAAGCGAAGACTTCAATTTCACCGACCCCCCAAAAAATTTAGCTCCGTTGTTGTTTTTTTTTTTTTTTTTTTCCGTCTGTTTGTTCGCTCTCTACCGGGCAAACGGCATATGCGATCTTGATGAAAATTTGACACGACCTTCGTTTTCTCTGAACTTAGAGGTGTTTTTGTTTTTGGTACAATCGAAGAAATTTCTCATGAATATCGTACTTTTACGATTTTTTTCGATTTTTAGTGCGATATTTTCGTGCCATTTGGGCCAATTCTGACCAAACGGGTGGGGCTACAACGTTCATATTATACATGGACATTAAGGTTATGGTTATGTAGTACCTTTTGAAAGAAAAAGTGGAAAATTTAGCCAGAATCCAAAGCAATAAAGCTTTTAATACAAGTTTTTTACGGTAAATAATACCAATTGACAAGAAACAAAAGAAACTTGACAACATTCACCTTCAATGCGTAGGCAGCAAACAAAGTACTTGCAAAAGTAAAGATATCCCACGCAAACTAAAGCCTTTAAAAAGCTCATCCATCAACGCGGCGGGACTTTAGCGTTTTCCTAGTTAATAGAAAATACCTATAGCAATCAGTGGTATGGACAGTGCGAACACCCGCGAATCAACGCCAGAATCAACAAGGCCGATTCAGAACAACTCTGAAATTTATTATGTGCTTCGTTGCTAGGACGGCTCCAAAGTCACCGTTTACAAACTCCTTAGACAAGAACTGATGGACTTAAGTCCAAATCAGAAGTTAAAAAACTTCTGACTTAAGCGGGAATCGAACTCTGGACCTTCTGCATTGGAAATTTTTCTTTGTATTTCACTGCTTCATAGATTTACACATGGGCTCTACGAGTCGATTGTGGTTCATTCTGCGCTGAGATGATCTCTGATGACCTAATCAATTTCTCTATGAAGACTCAAGTTCCAGGACGATAATATCTGTAAGCCCAGTGTAAAGCGCACGTTCTGAATCTGCTGTGTGAAATGGAACGTGACATTCGAATTGTCCACACACGTCTGACTCACGGATATCTCCTAACAAGAGAAGAGGTTGCTGCTAGATGCGACACACGTGGTGCTTTGCGCATGCTATTTGACCTCTCACAATCATTTGAAGAACTTTTATCATAGAATGGCGACAAACTTGCTGACATTTCTCACTTGATGTCCGTTGTTTAGCCAAGTTTAAATATAAAAAATATTTAATTCTTCAATGAAATTATATCCATCTCAATTGACTGTTTGTCTTAGAATCATGTTAATTAATTTCATACCCTTCTGAGCCCGGGGAAGAATTGGCCTAGAGCATGGGTCCGCTAATCGTTACAGAATGATTCAAGAGAAAAAGGTTAATCTCGCAAACGTATTACTACCCGAAACTAGAGGCGAGCTCTGGCGGTCGTCGTCGGTGATCACTCACCTTCCCTTGACGACCTCCCAGACGACGAAAACGATGACGACGACCTTGACGATACGAAAGATGACAAACAATGACGACCGCGACGTGTGAACCCCCTTTCTAACCCTTACATCCTTGGCTGGTCCTGACCAGCATAGGACTTTCCTCATCATATATATCGTAAAACCTGTGCTAGAAGTCACGTAGGCACTGGTGCCAGCCAGACTTGCTGCTCATTGAAGCGTTTTTTAATCCCAATGATATTTTTGTACCTATGTTATTTCATAGGGCAAACCTTTGATTTAAAACTCTTATTACTACCATAATACTTAATGAAATCATTCTAAATAAGCGGCAGTTATCTTAGTTACAACAGGATTACACATTTATCTACTTTACAGATTGAAAATTGGACATGAACTGTCTCAATTGGCTTAATTAGTAATTAATACTCTCAATCCAAATTACTGGCTTACATTCTCAAAAATGATGATTTGGTCTGATAGTCGGTATCCTAATGAATCCTTAGTACATAAACCTTTAATTTTATGATTATTGATTAGGTTAATTATATTAATTAGATAAAAATGAATATAACAAGTAAAATATTGATTGATTATAATCGAAAATGACCTGCAATGCTATGATCCTTGACAGAGGGCTAGGTATATTATTATTAAGTAAATGCTTCTCATCAATAATTATTGGTTTCAAAATGGAATTCTGTTTTGACAATGGAATCACAACCCATGTGTTTGGAGGCTAGATGATCGCTCATGTCGTGATTGTCACTACCTTATCTTTTATAAACTGAGAAAGCAATAATATAATCATGATGCAAACCATTAACTCATTTCATTAACTCACAATATCAAAGGCGGCGCAATATGGCCTAACCGGTTGAAGCGCCCTAGTCTCTCACGCGTGTTGTTTTTGGCTGGGCCAATGTTTCTACGATGTAGAAGGTCCAGGGTTTGATTGCCGTTTTAGTCAGAAGGGTTTCAATTTCTAATTTGGCCTGAGGTACATCAGTTCTTGGCTTAGGTATTTCTAAACGGTGACTTCGGAGCCGTCCTAGCAACGAGGCGCATTATAAATTATGTTAGTTCCGAATCACCCTTGTGGAATCGTGTCCAAAATGATTGTACAGTATTTCCTACACATATGCCGGTCTACTGTTGGTTATTGTTCGCTCGTCGATGGTGTCGGCGCCTACAGGGTTTGCTTGGTCGGCTTTAAATGTAATGTCCCGCTTTGAAAATAAATTCTGTGACTAAGTGGGTAGACCCTTGAAATACGAATTTATTTATTTTATTAAGCATGCGTTAAATTAATTCAAACCGATGCGCAGAGACAACGTTGAACCTTGTTCACAATAGAAGTCACAATAATGAATTAAATTACTTGTATCGTTGTGTTGTGAATTAAATTGTAGTGACGATTTTTAATGAATGTCGTTCTGTTCAATATACTAGATTGTCAATATCGGGAACTCATGAAACTTCCCTTTTATTATTAAAATGAAAGTATTGGACATACACTGTTCTTGTAAGATTTTTTTTTTTTTTTTTTTTTTTATATTTATATATATATATTTTATATGTATATATTTTTTTATTTTCCCTTTTATTCTTACAACTTAAGAAGTACGTTACACACATCGCCAAACCTTACACTCTCAAAAGAAATGAGATCTAAAAAAAGGGCCAAGCTCATCTACCCTTCCACATTTGCGCATTCTTGATTCATAAACGTACAGTGTCCCATAACAGCATCCTCGGAAAGCTTGGCAAAATAGAATTTGCGATTATTAATTTAAACGTAATAGTTCATCCAAGTTCTTTTTCTAATTAATTTAAACGTAATAACGTAACGTAATAATTTTCTTTACTTTCTTTTATAACCTGAGAAAAAAAACCCCGTCTGGGCCCGGGGTAGAATTGGCCCAGAGCATGGCTCTGCTAATCGTAAAAGGCGATTCAAGAGAAAAAGTCCACCTCGCAAACATCAGCTAGTAAGCGGGGAGTATATTACTCCCCGAACCTAGAGGCGAGCTCTGGCAATCGTCGTCGGGGACCTTGCCCCTTCCCTTGACGACCCCCCGGCGACGATGACAATGACACAACGAACGATGACAAAGACGATGACGACCGCGACGTGAGAAACCCCCCTTCCTCCCCTTAACCGTGGCTGGTTCTGACCAGCATGAGCCCCTCCTCCCCCACCCCCCTTAGACTAGAGTGGTGCATTATGACCTAACGGTTGACGCGTCCTTAATCCAAATAAACCAAAAAAACACAACAACAAATGAAATGTATTTTCTGACAATATCACATGAGGCGCATTATGACCCACCCGGTTGCTGCGCCCTAGTTTCACACGTAGTCGTATGCAGTCTGCTGAATTCTTCTATTTTTGAGATGTTAGCTTGTTATGATACTGCAACTCCATGAGGTGACAGTGACCTATTTTGTTTTTTTAGAATTGTTGTGTTTTTGTACAATGGCTGTTCGTTTTTCACATTTGTGTTATTAATAAATGATTAACACTTATTAAACAAGCTCAGGTCTCTTTTCAACATTTGGCGACCGTGACAGGACACCTGAAGTTGTGTTAAGATAAGAAATATCATTGTGGAGCGCGCATAAAAGCTACGTACGGTCAGAAGATCACTAGGGCTCATGCCAAGTTCATTTCTGAAAACAGAAAATTGGAACCCAGAAGGAAATGAAATTCAAGGTATTTTCAACTTTTGGAATCAAGGCAACCGAGCTAGCTGATATGGACCACAATATCGTTGGTTTCATGGTGGACGCTGACTGCGGCGAAGAGGAGCAAACAATGGCGCCATTGTGAATTGTGACCTTATTAATAACAATTTACAACACTGTGGCGAGCATAAAAGATACATGTGTCAATAGAAAGACGTTATCCGAAATATGTTTTGAAAACACATTGTTTTTAACGTCAGCCCACAATAAAATTAAGTTTTAACCATTAAATATTTTCTATTAATTCATTCAATTAATATTTTCTATTAACCAATTATATAACTGAGTGAATGGACTCTAAATACAATTTATTTATTTATTTATTTATTGATTTATTAAACTATAGATGCTAATTTTATGAAAACTGATTCCCATAAATAACTTTTATTTTGCTATTACTTTCATCATCATTATTTTCTTTTCTTACACTTAGAAATTCATTCATTTAATTTAATTAATGTAACAAAATTTAATTTTGCTCTTACACATTTCTTTAATTTTCTGTATGTCTATTTCAATAAAAAACTATTCTTTTGCTATAACTATCATCCTTTCATTTTATTTTCTTATATATATAAAATATATTATATATATATTATATATATATATACCTAAAAAACAATATATTCATTAAACCACAATTAACTCATCTCGTCAACTTTTAATATCACAGGAGGCGCAATATGTTTTAAACCCGGGTTGAAGCGCCCTAGTTTCTCACGTCGTCGTCGCTGCTTCGATATCAAATAACTCATTGCAACCTTCTAGGGCGTTGTCCGTAGCAGGGCCTATTCCCTTTCTGGTCTCGTGAGGTTGTGGAGTCTCCTAGGAACTCCATGTCAATTTGTGATAGAATTGGTAGAATTGGCCCAGAGCAGGGCAGCAAACCGTTAAATGTGATTAAAGAAAAACAGTCTATCTACAAAAAGCAGCTGGTAAGAAGGGTAATTTTTACTCCTCGAAACTTGAGTCGAGCACGTGCAGTCGTCGTTGGGTAACCTTTTCCCCTTTCCCCTTGACGACCTCCGCGACGATGACGCCCAAATAGACTCCACAACCGATGACAAAGACGATGACGACTTCGACGTGAGAAACCCACTATTCCTCTACTTACCCGTGGCGGGTTTTCTGACCAACATGGGCCCGTCCCCCCCCCCCCCATATCCCCTAAAATAAAGTGGTGCATTATGACCAAAAACGGTTGACGCGCCCTTAATCCATAAAACAAAAAAATCTTTAGGAAAATGAGACCTGAAGATCCCATAACTATGATTTTAGTAGATTGTTTGAGGGTTAAGAAGTATATTCTCATACTCCAATGATACCAAATTCGCTGATTTTGTAATGTTTTCTAGGTTTGATCTCAAATTATCTATATATATATATATATATATATATATATATATATATATCAATGACATTGAATTAATATGTTAGACTCTCAGTATGGCTGTGGGGAGCGTGCCAATTAGAAGCCATCATGTTTGGGGAAAATCAATGGGAACCATAGAGAAACCAAATATGTATGGTATAGGGTATGTCAATGGGGAAAATTGCTTACTAAATGTATGTTTGTATGTGCATATTTACTTACAGACGCGTGCTCGCCCATCCGCTCAAAAACAAAAAACTAATCCACAGCTTTTTTCCCAAAGCTTATTTATGTCATTGATAAAAGGTTGATTTAATTGGGGAGCTTCTATTATAAAGACCTGAGATTGATAACTTATCTTATCTAATCGTATGTAGGCTTCATGCGAACTACGTGTTGTGGGGTTGGTAAATATCGCGAGGTATTTCTTTCAGTTTCAATATTATCCATAAATTTAATACAACCACATCAATTTTCATTACAAATTTTAAAATTTGGGGAATGAATAAGTATAATTACAACAACAAGGTTATGTTGGAAATAAAAAGTAAACCTAACGCAAACGGATCAACGCAGCTTACGCTGAATCGCTGCTTTTTTTGATGCAGCTTAACGACGCATTTGGCGCAACTTGCGCCGTGAGCCCTCGAAAAAGTCACGGCCGCTTAGATGCAGTTTTCACGTGTAAGTAGTGCTTGTTTTACATAGATGATTGCTTAACTTAATGACATGACAAACAGCATCATTTTTAGATAAAATATCATAAAAACAAATATTTCAGTAATATTACGTCTCAAAAACTATGTAATTGCATATAAATCAATCCAAGGGAAAATAAATACTATGAACTATTTCATTACGGAGCGCAATGAAAGTAGTGCTACGCCCGCAGGACGGTGGGGTTATTTCACTTCACACATTGTTGAAATCCCAAAAAAAGCGAAGGTATAAACGCCACACGAAACAATGTCAGCCCGTGTTTTGCACAATTGGCTGAGAAAAATATTAAATATCGTCACAAATATTATTAGTTGCTTTAAAGAGCTGAGTAAATAGACTTGATTTTTCTATGACGGATTTGATTTTGGTGCATGCTGAAGGCCTCGACAGAAAATTATTAGCATGGGCCTAGCTAACAGCTAGGCTCAAGGAAGGCTAGCAGTTTCTGCACTAGGGTGATTTGGGTCTCTCGAAAACATCTATGCGGGGTCTAGCTGCATAGGCCTTGTATCACTTTGAACGCCATTTAATCTAACTTTACCGAGCCATGGCTGGTTCTGTCCAGGACATTAGTGTCCTCTTCATATTCCCTGGGGTAGCGTGGAGCAATATAACTAAATGATTGATATACTTTTGGACCGAATAGACCAAGACAAATTTACAAATCAGGTCTATAATGAATTATTTGTTACTTCATGATCGATAACAAAAACATATCCTCCCCTTACCCGTGGCTGGTTCTGACCAGCATGGGATTAAACCCTTTTTGTATCATCCCTTAGGGTAGCGTGGAGCATTATGACGTAACGGGTTGGCGTGCCCTAGAACCAAATAAACAAACTTTATAATGTGAGAGCCCGTTTCTGTACTGGAGTGTCCAGTCTCCTGACTGGTCTGTGGCTGGGTCTAGCCAGCATAGTTCTCAAATACTTTCGTACTAAGAGTCTTCCCACTCAGACACATAACTAATCCTCAATGGAGGACATTAAACTAAATCCGACCAGGCCAACCCTGTAGGCGCCGACACCATCAACGAGCGAACAATGCCCAACCCGCAAACAACGCCAGAATCAACAATGCTGATTCGGAAAACCTTAGAGTTTATTATGTGCCTCGTTTCTAGAACGATTTTAAAGACGCCGTTTACAAAATTTCCCAAAACCAAGAACTGTTAGACTTAAGTCCAAATCAGAAGTAAAACACTTCTGCCTATAGCGGGCATCGAACCATGTACCTTCTTCACACAATTCGTCTCCGTCATCGCAGGGGTTGAACTCAACCAAGGGTATTCTACTAATCGTAAAATCTCATCTCGCAAACATGAGGTATAGGTGATCTTTATAATCTCCAAAACTTGAAGCGAGGTCAGGCATTTGTCGTCGGAAACCTCTTTCCCTATCCTCGACGACCTCACCGACGACGATGACGACAAAGACAACATAAACGATGACATAGACTGTGACGATGGCGATTACCCTTTACTCCTCCTACCCGTGGCTGAATCTGAGCGGGATGGGACTTTCATCCCCATACCCCCTAGGCTAGAGTGGCGAATTATGACTAAACGGTTGATGCGCCCTTAATTTATATAAACTAAACTCAAAACATTATACAGCAATAATTTTCAATCTGTTACTATTGATAAGTGACAATTAATCGTTTTTACATTGTGTATCATATCATTTTATTGGGAATATATTTTATTTTACATTCTTGTATTTTTGGTTAGAAATACCATTTAAAATTATAATAATAAAATAAAAAATAAAATAATAATAATTAAAAATAAAATAATTGAATAAAATGTTCACAGTAAGTTATAAATCAAATTATAAACGTTTTAAAATCCAACTCATACAAAAACTTGTAAAAACATATTTAAGCTTCCCAAACTAGAAAGCACTGTCATTTAAAAAAGAACCAACCCTAAGTTAGGCACAATAAATGTTATGGTACCGGAAATTTCGTCTTTGCCATAGGATATATTTTGTCAAGAAATGTAGACGATTTTCTCCCAGCAAAACAAATAATAATTAGGATGATGGTGGAGGTGCCGGTCCAGGATTTACAAACTTTATTGGAGGCTGGGATTAATTTAAAATGCCATTTAAATGAAAACCTGGACAATAGAAAATGAATTGGGAGGAAATAGTGAAGTTCTTCACCTTCTTCTCGACTCTCCCGTAGAGAGGAGGTGGTATTGCCTAGAATTCGAATAAGCCACACACGTCTAACTCACGGATATCTCTTAACCAGTTAAAATGTATTTTAGTCTAACATAATATGATAATGGCGAAAAACTAATTTATTTAACTAAATTTAATAAACAACAAACATATTTCATTTTTAATCAAATGCATAATACATAGTTCTATTTCTATCCTCTTAATAATTTTTATTTCTTTTATAAACTTAAAAACAATATAATGATCAAACACTCCATAAACTCATTTCATTAACTTTCAATATCACAGGCGGCACAATAAGACCTAACCGGTTGAAGTGCCCTAGTTTCTCAAGTCTATTATATCCAGGTGCAGGACACCTCGAACATGTAAGATGCGTCGTGAGCTGACCTCAAGTTCCTTGACTCCGTCGAGAGAAACCAGCAGACAGAACTTTCCCTCTATAGAACGACCACCATTTCCATCATAGAATCTTGTGGTTGTCAACAATACCGAGCCATCTGGAAACAAGACAACCCATCTAAATAACAGGTTTTACGCTGATTTGCTTAGTCTACTATGTGTGCGCGCTCTGTTGCAACACGAAAAGAAGACAATGACGATGACGACCGCGACGTCAGACCCCCCCTCCTCACCCTACCGTGGCTGGGTTTGGGCCAGCATGAGCTCCTCCTCCCCATATCACCTAGGCTAGAGTGGCTTATTATCACCTAACAGTTGACGCAACTTAATCCAAATAAACCACTAAACGTTCTGTTCGTGCAATGAAATGTCGTGTTTGGTGGAGATGCCGGAGAATTTTACTTTGTATAATCAACGTCTAGGCACAGGGTAGAATTTGACCAGAGCATGGCCTGCTAATCGTACAAGGCGATTTAAGAGAAAAAGTCCACCTCGCAAACATCAGCTATGAAGGGTAGTATTTTACTCCCCAAAAATAGTGGCGAGCTCTGACGGTCGTCGTCAGGGACCTTGCCCCCTTTTCTTGACGACCCTTCGACGACGATGACGACAATGACACCGCGATTGATGACGAAGACAATGACAACCGCGACGTGAGAACCCCCTATCCACCCCTTACCCATGGCTGGTTCTGACCAGAATGATCCCTCCCCCCCAGATTAGAGTAGTGGCCTTATGACCTAAACGGTTGATCGCGCCCTTAATCCAAGTAAACAAAAAATCACAATAAATACATTTCAGTTTTTATTCAAATAATTTTTCATTTTGCTATTCTATCATCTCCATCTTTTTCTTTTGTTTTATTATCTAAGAAAACAATCATCAAACACACCAAACATTCATTTCATTAACTTTATATCAGAGGCGTCGCAATATGACCTATGACCTAACCGGTTGAAGCGCCCTAAATTCTCAAGTCGTCGTTCAAACTTGACGCGTCTGTGTTCTCAGCTGTAGCTGCCCTTGTTCCTGGTTGGTGATGAACCCCCTCCTCGGGACTCGACTGGAGCTGCAGATTCCCAGTTCAGTTTATAAACTAGTTTTGTCTGGTTGTGCAAAGTCCTCTTCAGCTGAAATGTTGTGTGCGTCGAGGAATGTGGTGCGTGACATTTGAACGTACATTGTCACTAGCGCGTTACATGTACGTGCCTGATCACTGTTTGTACAGGGCCAACACACGGTTTTATCTCTGACTTCTCAAGACAAAGAATGTGTTTCACCCCCACACTGCCCTGTAGTTACGTGATTGGAAGGATTGACTGTTATATTATTAACCCCGTCTGGGCCCGGGGAAGAATCTGGCCCAGGGCTCAGCTAATCGTAAAAGGCAAGGGAAGAGATAAAGTCCATCAGCAAACATCAGGTGGTATGTAGGGAAAATTTCACCGACGACGACAGTGACAACACGAACTAAGACAATGACAATGACGACTACGAGGCTAGAACCCCCACTTCCTCCCCCAACTGTGGCTGGTTCTCACCAGCATGGGCCACTCATTCTTACATCTCCCAAACTTGAGAGGCGCATCGTCATCGTCATCGTCATCGTCATCGTCATCGTCATCGTCATCGTCATCGTCATCGTCATCGTCATCGTCATCGTCATCGTATTCATTCTTTTCTTTTATAATCATAGAAAACTAAAAAATTACCATCACACCATAAACTCATTTAATTTACTTTCTTTGCCACAGACGGCGCAACATGCCATAACCGGTTGAAGCGCCCTAGTTTCTCCACGTCGTCGAATTAGGCGATGATCAGCCTTGTGTAATTATCGTAGTATATTTAACATTTTAATATATTTCTGTAATTCTGTAACTGTCATGAAGTGTTGTAATGATGTAGTGGTTTGAAGAAAGTGAAGGTGTAATAAACCTTAATTCCGTTATCAATAAAGACGAAACTCATCAATCAATTTGGCACAGAGCCTGGTTCTGCTAATCGTAACCGGGCGAAAAAACAGGAAACGTCCATGACGCAAACGTTAGTCAGAAAGGGAAGCACATATATCTTTAAACTAGAGGCGAGCTCTGACAATAGTCGTCGGTGACACCTTCTCCTTCCCCTGACGACCTCTCAAGTTGATGACAGTGACACAACGAACGATGACAAAGACGATAACCACCGCGGCGTGAGAACTTCTCTTCCCCCCCACCCCTAGGCTAGAGTGGTGCATTATAACTTTACGGTTGACGCGTCCTTAATACAAATAAACCAATATCAATAAACCAAATCCATTTTTTAACGAAACCAATACCTCCATCAAAAACTAGAGGCGAGCTCTGTCGGGCGACACTTACCCCTACCCTACCTTTTACCCCTTACTATGACAATTCGGAGACAAACTTTCTGAAACATTCATTTGATTTTTTTTTAATGGTCTAAACAAACAAGCTTACTCATACAATGTCACAGGTGGCGCATTATGACAGTGGCGGATCTAGGACATAATCATGGGGGGGCGATTTGCGTGTGCATGTACAGTCGTGGGAAAGGGACTAAGCGCGGACGCACGGGGGGCGCCGCAGGCGAAAATTTTGAAAATCAAGTTTTTAGAGTGCATTTGGTGCGTTTTAGAAAAAAGTGTGGGCGGAATGCAATACGGAAACAAGTAGTTTGTGTGCACCAATTTGTTTTGTCGTCATGTCGAGCTTACAATTTACAGCATTGGCCTAGATTGCAACATTATTATAAACGTTTGATCTTATTTTCTATTCATCATTTTATTTATTTATTAAACGTCTATCCTATTTAGTTAAAAATTGATTCACATAGGAGGACAACTTAATAAATCGAAGTACACTGATGCAGACACATTTCAGAGGCAAACTGATTATTTCTGACAACATAAAGGAAAGTTGATTTTTATTGGGAGTTTTAAATAAATAGCGCCGCAGGTGAAAATTTTGAAAATCAGGTTATTAGAGTGCATTTGGTGCACAATAAAATAAAAAAATCATTTTATTTTTATTTTTAAAGAATCATGGGGGGGGGGGCGATCGCCCCACCGCCCCCCCCCTGTATCCGCCACTGCATTTGACCTAACTGTTGTCGCGCCCTTAATCCTTACACTAGGTTTTATAAATGCAGCTACCTGACTCGTTGTTGTCCACCTCAAGTGGGGAGAGAAGGTATTGGGTAGCATATAACCATTGATAGCTCACTCTTCTTGTTGTTCTGTCGCCACAGCAAGTATAAGGTCTACTACCAACTATAAGTAGATAATAGTTTTTATTTACTTATACAAAATAGAGTTCTCTCCTCAAAGACAAAAATACATTCTTCCAATGAGTGTTCAAAGGAACACGGTATGGACCTTCATCATAGGCCATATATTAATTGAAACAACCTGCAGAAAATCAATTAATGATAAACAGGACGTACTTTCAAAAATTTTCATTGAAATTAATTAATCTAATAAAATCTGCTTCACATTAAAACAATTTTTTTTTGTATTCAAATAAATAATGTTTATTTCACTCTCACGAACATCTTCATCGTTTTCTTTAGACTACTTTTGAAAACTAAGAACACAATATAATAATGAAACACACCACAAACTAATTTCATAAACTTTCAGTATCACAGGCGGCGCAATATCACTTAACTGGTTGAAGCGCCCTAGATTCTCACGTCTTCGTATGTACATGCTTATTTATATATTATACATATGTTAGCATCACAATTAAACGTACCGAGAAGCGATTTATAAATACACCTTGAAGCGATGCCCTCTATACTAATGAGGCGTACATGCTACACGGACAAGTGAATGCACGTCGATATGTATCAGCCAATGAGGGAGAGGAAGTGAACTCTCTCGTTGGTACGACCTAGCTTCACAGTGAGACTTACGTTAGAAGTTGGACTCACTCATGGGATAACACCCGTCTGGGCCCGGGGAAGAATTAATCCAGAGCATGGCTCTGCTACTTTCAAAAGACGAGGAAAGAGATAAAGTGCAACTCGCAAACATCAGCTAGTACGTAGGGGAGTATATCACTCCACGAGAGAGGCGAGCTCTGGCAGCCATCATCGGGACTTATTTCCTTCCCTTGGCGACCACCCCGACGACGACGACCAAGACAACACGAACGATGACCACGTAGGCTAGCGTAGCGTCACCTTACGGTTGACGCGCCTGAATCAAAACTAACTGATGATAAGAATGATCTGTATAATCACAGCCAGCATGAGCGGCAATCCGGTCACTAAGATTATGTACGCGAACACCCAACTAATCGTATCAATATTATTAATTTGATTGCTATACTATAATCTCTATCGTTTTCTTTTCCTTTGTGTAAAGAGCACCACACAATAGAATCATCAACCACATACAGTAAACTCTTGTCATTATCTAAAAATATCACAGACGGCACAATATGACTCTAGCGGTTGAAGCGCCCTTGTTTCTAACTTTATTTAAATTATTTTTATTTGCTTTTTTTACTTATTTATTTTATATTTTTTTATTTACGTTAAACATTCCAACACAAACCATCCATTAACAAACCAAAACCCTTCATCACCTACAAATAATAAATTGCGTAGTGTGATACCCACACTGACTGATAACATTCATCCTCTTACGTCTCGACTCTCACGTAGAGAAGAGGTGGTATTGTTCAGAAGACGAAAAAGGCCACTCATGTCCAACTCACAGATATCTCAGAAACAGTTGTTCCATATGTGACACATGTGCTGTACCTTTAACCGTGCATCATATACTAGAAGAATGTACCATATATGATGCAATGCGCACCCAATTTGATCTCTGCCAATCATATGAAGAACTTCTATCATATGATATCGGCGACAAACTTTCTTATTTTTTCATTCAAAGTTATCTATTTAACAAAATGTTATTCACATTATACACATTTCTTTGATTTTAAATTTCATTTACATAAATAAATTGTGTTTTGCTATTACTATCATCATCATTATTATCATCATTATCAATCTTCATTTCATTTTGTTATACACACACTTAGAAAAAAATCTTATCATCAAACACACCATTAACTCATCTCATCAACTTTTATTATCACAGGCGGCGCAATATGACCAAACCGGTTCAAGCGCCCTAGTTTTTCACGTCGTCGTGAAACCACTAACACATCTCCCTATCAACCACTGCCACATAGATGAAAAACACAGGCATGGTGTACGGCACAGACAATTTTCCCCCACCCCCCTTCCTCCCCTTACCCGTGGCTGGTTCTGACCAGCATGGGCCCCTCCTCCCCACCCCCCTTAGGCTAGAGTGGTGCATTATGACCTAACGGTTGACGCGTCCTTAATCCAAATAAACCGAAAATCCCCCCACCCCCCAGCCAATTATCCTTGGAATCATCTATTTCGTCTAGATTCCCTGTAGAATTGGCCCAGAGCATGGCTCTTCTAATTGTTCATTCTGCTAATCACCGGAACTCGTAAAACACTTAAAAACCATTTAAAAGATTTGTTTTTAAATATAAAACAACTTGCAGCACAATGTAAAGGACATGCCTCTTCCCCCCCCCCCCCCCCCCATTACGATATATTCCTGCGTTAACGCCACTGTGTGCGTGTCATTAGATTCGAACCCCCCGATCACTTGGGTGTACGCCACTGCCAGTGAGAGTATCGCATCCGCCTGTGCAGTGTGCATTCTACCGGGCAGAGTGCAGCACATGACTCACTGATGCAACGGCAATCTGACAAGTATAGGCTTCGTAGAGTCAGTAACGAACCTTCCACGGGCGAGGGAGGTCGCAGCTAGAGCTAGCGCGACGATGTCTAGTGTTATACCGTGTGTTATGTTCATAGTGTCGTGCAGCTAGGTCTAGTGCGAGCGATAAGTGATAGACAGTGTGCTATTGTAGTAGCGTGCGTGTAACAAGGTTTATCGGGACGATATACTGAATAATACGACATTGCTATGTTGCTTACTGGACTGTGCTATGTTAGTATGCGTACAGCTAGGGTTATCGCGAGTCGCGACAGTTTTTTAGTGTTACATCGTGTGAGATTGTCGTTGTATGTGAAGCTAGGGTTATAGTGACGATCTATATACATTGATGATTTCTGTTTCTTAAAGTCTCATATTAATGCACTAAGGCTATTCGGGACGATGAGTGGTGATAGATGACGATGGAGGACGGTTACTAAAACATCATAATGTGTATGCGGGATACGAACCCACGTCCATCGTAGTGCCATACGCTTGAGACCAGCGCCCTAATCACATGTGCCACCGCGGACGGCATTATAGACTGGTTGGGAATGTAATGTGCTATGAAAATGGACTTGACAATGATCGATTGACTTCAAAAGGTAAGTTTTATTAATAAGGATTTGGTGGGAGGGGGGGATGGAGGGGGGGCAGATTTTGGAGCTTTGTACAATAAATGAAACCGTGTGTGTTTGCTATAGAGGTGTGAGGAGGGGGGGGGGATATGTTGGAGCTTGTTACAATACATGAAAATAAATTAATAAACAAATCCGTATTTAGAGTCTTCCCTCTCAGTCACATAGCTGATTTTCAGTGGGGGACAGTAAACCAGAGCGACCAAGCCAACCTGTAGGCCCCGACGAACTCGACTAGTGAGCGATAACCAACCACAGATAGATTTTTTTTTAATAGGAACATATAGCATTCAGTGGTATGGAATGTGCGAACACCCGCTGGTCAACGCCAGAATCAACAATGCCGATTCAGAACAACTTAAATGTATTATGTGCCATCGTTGCTAGGACGGCTTCAAGTCACCGTTACTAATTCTGTTGCGTGGAGACGCGCTCTCTTTCTATTGTGTCGTAGCGGCGCGGCAACATCGCAATTACACGTTCTTATTAAACTCGCTCTCATTTAAACTTGGTGTAAGTTGTTGAATATATATTGTCTGTAATACGTAGCGCAGATATTAAGTGTTCTCGTCGTGTGGTTTAAATACTTATGTTGGTCTCAGTCGGGAGATACGGTAGAGCAATGTTCGAAGACGGGTTATTATCCTATGCCACGTGATCAAGTGTGATCCGAAGTCTTTCCCGCGCACGCTACTTAGCTTCCCTATTGAAGGGTTCGCCGCGCCACTGCATGTTATTATCATGTTTCCAAACAACATTTTCAATGTATTTAATCCTCTTCCTCCTCATCGCTTTTAGGTAAATTATTCACTCGGCTATTGTTCCACTATCATCTTCATCATTTTCTTTTCTTTTATATACATAGAAAACAATATAATTAACAAACACACCAAAAAATCATTTAATTAAAATTCAATGTTTCTGGCGGCGCAATATGTCCCAATTAGTTGAAGCTTTCTAGTTTCTCACGCCGTCGTCATTGATTGTAGCTTTTAGATGCCCAGTTTCGTCCGGGGTAGAATTTGGCTCAGAGCATGGCTCTGCTAATCGCAAAAACGATTTAAGAGAAAAAGTCCACCTCGCAAACATCAACTAGAAAGAATAGGAGTATATTACTCACCGAATCTAGGGGCGAGCTCTGGCAATCGTCGTCGGGGACCTTGCTCACTTCCCTTGACGACCCTTCGACGACGACGATAACAATGATACAACGAACGATGACAAAGACGATGACGACCAAGACGGGAGATCTTCCTTCCTCCCCTTACCCGTGGCTGGTTCTGACCAGCACTTGCTCAAGTTAGTTGGCCGACCAAGCAGCTACTTCATTTAAACCTAAACAAAATCCCATTCATTGTTATTTAATTTACAAATATAATTCACAAAAAAACACAATTATTTTCATTCAATAAATTAATTGTAACACATTTCATATATAAAATGTATACTTAAAATATACATTCATATTCGGTGGTTTCTTCCGCGAAAAATTGATAACTCCCTGATTTGCTGTTCCCGATTTTTGGCAAACCTCATATTCGTTTGAGTGGGATCGTCTAATAAATCATTTTTTTTCGTTTCGTTTTTCTTTTTTAATGTTTTTTTTTTCTTTCTTTTTTTCTTTCTTTCTTTCTTTTTTTTTTCTTTTCTTTTTTTCCCTTTCTTTTCTTCTTTTTTCTTTTCTTTTTATTCCCCACCCCCTTTTTTTATATATTTGATTCATTAATTAATTGGATTTAATATCCTTTTAATTTGTTACCAAAATTGTTGGGTAATAATGCATTATTATTATAACTATTTCAAATATTTACTTAAATGTTGTTCATTGTTGTGTCTGCATCTATGTAATAAGATTTATTTAGTTGTCCTCCTTTGTAAATCAGTTTTTATAACTGAATAGGATAGACGTTAAATAAATTAATTAATTAATTAATAATAAAAAAAAAATATTACATTTCTCAACCAAATTTATCTATTTAACAAAATTTAACTATCATCGCACACATTTATTTTATTTATTTATTTTTGTTCACACAAATATCATTTGTTTTGCTATAACTATCGTCATAATTTTCTTATCTTATATAAACACAGAGAAAACAATTTAAACATCAAGCACACAATTTACATACTCATCTCACTTACTTTCAGTATTACAGACGGCGCAATATGACCTGTCCGGTTGAAGGCCCCTAGTTTCTCACGTAGTCGTCCGAAACCTTCGCCCTTTCCTGACACTGTGATAATAGGTACCTAGCACACTGAGCTGTAAAAATGAGATAATGCTTTCTGCTTTGAGGGGAGAGAAATAATAATAAATGAATCGTGAAAAACTAAGATGTTAATAATAGTCACGAAAACACACCATAGGCTATTCTTTTTTATTTTACAATGTCACAGGCGGCTCAATATGACCTAATCGGTTGAAGCCTTAATTTCTTTCGCATGTTCTTCTTGGAATTTCGTACGATTGTGTAAACGGTGACTTAGGAGCCGTCCAAGCAACGAGGCACATAATTAATACATTCTAAGGTTGTTTCGAATCAGTCTTGTTGATTCTGGTGCGGTCCGCGGGTGTAAAACGTGTCCATTTTGACTAATCACCGTATATATCTCTCGCATGCATACTTTCATTCCAGGCGGCAGTGTCTTCAATACATTTATTTTAGCTCGAAATAAAGTGAATTTAATGAGTTTAGCTACAGTATTAAAAGATTATAATACACATTCTTCAATTTTAAACTAGTTTACGGAATTCACCGTCTGGGCCCTGGGTAGAATTGGCCCAGAGCATGGCTCTGCTAATCGCAAAAGGCGAACGAAGAGAAAAAGTCCACCTCGCTAACATCAGCTAGTAAGAAGAGTAGTATATTACACCCCCAAACTAGAGGCAAGCTCTGGCAATCGTCGTCGGCGACACCTCCCCTTCTCTTGACGACCTCCCGTCGAAGATGACAATGGCACAACGAACGAAGACAAAGAAGATGACGACCGCGACGTGAGAACTTCCCTTCTTCACCTTACTCGTGGCTGGTCTGTCCAGCATGGGCTCCTCCTCCCCATATCCCCTACGGTAGAGTAGTGCATTATGACCTAACGGTTAACGCGTCCTTAATAAAAAAAAACATCAAATACATTATTTATTTATTTTAAATATGACACAAACGTATTTGAAGTTAAATGATTGACAACATTTGCTACTATTCTCCAAATAATAATGGTACAGAAACCCAAAGTAATAGCACAGTCAAGAGAGCTGTGTATACTTATGAACACACTCATCCACCAACGCGATTGTAAATACCGTGCGCGACGCACGCCTTGTAACAGAATCGATGGCGAAGTTTCCCCGTTGAAACTTCTTAATCGACTCGGTTAGTACCAAACACCGTAGAACAATAATAATGTTAGGCACGGAGGTTCTTTTATCTGAGCTCTTTGCTCTGACGTCAAGACCAGGGCCACATGGAGCCGGATTGTAGGGAAAATACACAGTAATGGGAGATGAAATACACATTTAATAAACACCCAGACATTTTAGAATTCGTAGTCCAATTCCAACTATGGCAATATATTAAAAATAAAAATAAAACTATTGCGCACTATTTTCTGAGGCCCCCCCCCCAACCCCCATAAATGCGTTATTCGCCGCAGCCTCGTAGGAAAATAATGTTTTATGTTTAGAGGGCTGTGAAAAAGGCATTGTTCAGAACAGACGCCAGTTTTTGTCTGTATTGATTGGATTTCACAACTACAAAGGTGTTTGATTTCTCTGTACTAAATAACATTTTATTTTGTAATTCGAGAAGAAGATTAATCACAGTTTGTGTTGATAACGAACGAAGAAGTCCTCTCGAGTTTGGAGAATGTTTGTAGGGCGAGCTGTTCTTTCAGATAGCCTAAGTAGGAATCTTGGATTTGGTCATCGGTTTATTGTCTGGGCTGGTTGGTTTTTCATCTGCCGACAATATTCAGCAAGCCACTTGAAAACACACTTGAAGTTGAAAGTGTTTTACTTTTCTGTTGCAACTTATGGATGTCAACGCTCCAATACCAATTTTTGTTCTATTCCTTTGGGCGTTTGATCTTTTCAAGCTCAATCTCCCTGCGATCGAATGCTGGTTCTGTCCATCACATGCATGTCCCACCAATCCCCGGGGAAGAATTTAACCCAGAGCATGGCTCTATTAATCATAAATGCCTGGGAAGAGATAAATTCCATCCCGCAAACAAACAGCTAGCAATAAGATGATTTTTTCCTGAAACTAGAGGCGAGCTCTGGCAGTAGTCGTCGGGGACCCCACCCCAAACCCATGACGATATCCCAAAGGTCCAAAGACGATGACGACCGCTATGAGAGAACCCCGCCTTCCTTCCCCTACCCCCGTGGCTGGTTCTGACCAGCATGGGCCATCCCCCCACACCCCCTAGGCTAGAGAGGCGCATTACGACCTAACAGTTGACGCGTACTCAAACCAAATAAACAAACATTATTATATTTTTTAAATTTTCTTTTTGTTTTCACTATTATCTCTATATTTTCCTTTTATAAATTCAACCAAATAAAAACAAATAAACAACAAACATTTAACGATATGATCAATATATTACATCAAACGGCGTAACATGACCTGTCCGGTTGAAGCGCCCTAGTTTCTCACGTCGTCATACTATCGCATCTCTCCGTTTCCCTGCAACTTTACTCACGTTCAGTGACAAAAATGACACAATTTCGGTGATATTTATTTGATCTTTATTGACAACGGAACCGTAGTCTAGCACCAACATTCCATAAAGCTTCTCCTTATGTATTCAGGTCATCTTTTGGTTAAATACATTCAATTCTATTAAGAATACTGAACTGAAAAAGTCCATCTCGATAACATCAGCTAGCAAGTATGAAGGGTAGTATTTTACTCCCCGAAAATAGAGGCGAGCTCTGGCAATCGTCGTCGGGGACCTTGCCCCCTTCCTTTGACGACCCCTCGACGACGATGACGACATTGACATCACGAACGAAAGCTACTTGAGAACCCCCTTTTCTCTTCTTACCCATGGCTGGTTCTGACCAGCATGGGCTCCCCTATAGGTTAGAGTGGTGCATTATGACCTAACGGTTGACGCGTTCTTAATCCAAATAAACCAACAAAAAAAACAGTAGGGCGATTTTATTTTATTTTATTTTTCATGAATTGAACACATACAGCATAATTATTGTGCCAATTTACAGTGACAAGTATTACAACTGATGATTAACAACGATGCATGATGATGAAGAAGGGAGGAGGGGAAACCTGGTACCGGCACGTAGCCTACTTCTGTCGAAAAGTACCAAGGGAACCAACGGCTTAACGTCCCATCCGAAAGGACGGTGTTACCTTGACAGCCATACAGGTTCCTCCACTAACGCGGACTGCCAATCACACGTCAAGGAGAACGAAGCCGTTACAAAAGCTTTCAAATCCTTGTCTTATTCTCCAACCTTACGTTTTTATTTGGTGACGCGACCGAGCCTTAATGATTCACCCTGCAAGCCTGATAATAATAAAACAAAGTGCCAGTGCCTATTGGATTAGTTAAAACACAACATACACTCAATAATGTGCGTATTAAATAGTACGATATTAATGCACATACGCAAACTGGCACATTATGAACTATAATGGTTCACGCGCAAATACAACATATTTTATTCTATTTATATATCATCAATTACATAGGGATATAAAACAGATAAATAGTATTTTGTCACTTTATTGGTATTTAAATCTAAATTATTTTTGTCATTATCTATCACAGTGTATCACATGTCGCTAAATAATTTCGACAACGACCTTGAAAATTTTCAACGTAGCAACGAGGCCGAAATGATTCAAAACTATTAGTAATTTACTCTTTATTTACTTAAAATGTCAAAGGCTGCGCACAATAACGTAACCGGTTGACGCGCCCTAGTTTGTTAAGTCGTCGTCATATAAGTGGACGCAAGTAGTATATATATATGATCCTGATCATGTGGTAACTATCTTCTCTCTATGGGTTCAAGCATGATGACAATAATGAACAAAACAATAGGGATAATGTTAAGAGGGGCAGCATAGTTGGGCAGTACTCGCATTCTAGAGACAGTCTTGGCTCTTTTGGAGCAGCAATTAAGCGAGTACTCCCTGAAACTAGAGGCGAGCTCTGGCGGGCGTTGTCAGTCACCTTGTCGACCTGCCTTACGACGCCGACCATAACAATAACCAAAAGATTTATAAGACGATGACGTCTACGCCAAGAGAGCCACACCCCCTCCTTGCTCCCCCTACCTGTGGCTGGTTCTGACCAGCAAGGAACTTTCCACCCCAAATCGCCTAGGCTAGAGTGGCACATTATCACCAAACTGTTAATGCGCCATTTATGAAAATAATCCAATAGTTTTATCATTTTCTGTTAGAATCTTAGAAAACAATATTATCTTAACATCAACAAACAACAAACTCGATTAGTTTATTCACTAACAATATCACATGCGGCGCAATATGACCCACTCTGTTGAAGCGCCCTAGTTTCTCCCGGGGTTCTTCAAAGGTTCCACTCCATGATATTTCTACTCGGAAGCGGACACTACAAGGACGCGGGTTCGTGTCCCGCACAAGGCCTGGGTTTTAGTAATTGTCCTGCACCCTCATCTATCACCACTCATCAAGCAATACATCAAGCAATACCGTGTTAACTCTACTTCTAGTTTGAACAGAGCGCCGTATACTTTGTGTTCGTCTGGTCCTGAGTTGAACATTAAGTTGCGCGTTACGACCTCACGGTTGACGCGCCCTTAACAAACATAAACAAGAAAAGTTCAGTTGAACATCAAGGATTACTTGGTATTATCAGGCCGGATTATGTTGCCTTGCGCACGCGTAAGATCTCTTGCAATCACTTGATAACGACGACAAACCTTGTTAATACCATCAGCTAGCAATTATGGGAGTACTCCCTGAAACTGCAGGCGAGCTCTGGCAGTTATCGTCGGGGAACTCTTCCCCTTCCCTTGACGACCATCCCGACGACGATGACCAATGAAAAACAGTAACGATGACAAAAACGATGACGACCGCGACGTGAGTACACACTTTTCCTCCCCCTACCCGTGGCTAGTTCTGACCAGCATCCCTTCTTCCCACATCTCCTAGGCTACAGTGGCGCAGTATAACCTAACGGTTGACGCGCCCTTTAATTTAATGAATCCAATGCGATAACAGCTACGTTCAAGTGAGCGTACTCTTGGCGAATATATGTTTGATAATCGCGCGTGCGGGGCCATTTTATTAAAATATTTATTTATTTTGTCATAACTTACAGCTTTTTATTTCTTTCTTTTATAAACGGAGAAAATAACATAACACACAAAAAACAAATTAAATGTATTAACTTACAATATCACATGAGGCGCAATATGACCCACCTGGTTGACGCGTCCTAGTTTCTCACGTCGTCGTTTGTATTCTGAATTGCAGCATAACCTTTGTAGAGGTGGGTGGCCGGCTAGCTGCAATGGTCGGAGTGGGTCTTCAGATTAGACAGCCAGCCATGGCGTTGGCGTATACAGACTCGTGGATGTTAAGTTGTTAACCATTTTCTCCTAGCAAAAGACACATATTTTGGATGATGGTGGAGGTGCCGGTCCAGGCAATTGTTTATTTATTGCCAATACACAAAATGACATTGACAAAACCCTGTCAATAAAAATGAATTAAGAGTATTATAAAGTAAAATTCTTCACATGTAAAATTCAATTGTAACATTTCGCGTTATAACGGCCGTGTCTTCGAGGAATTCAAATGACCAACAACTCTCGTTTAACAATCTAGAACTTTAATTCAAAACAATGTCCGTCTTTTCGGCATGGTGTTTGACACAAAGCTAAATTGGAAACACCTCGTTGTTGAGTCACGCAAAAGATGCATGTTGAAAATCAACCTATTGAAAGTTCTCAGTTATACATCGTGGGGTGCAGATCGGACTTGCATGTTGAGAATTCACGGATCTCTAGTTTGCTCCAAGATGGACTATGGATGTTTCGTATACTCTTCAGCAAGTAACACAACCCTTAAACTTCTAGACACTGTCCACCATTGTGGTCTTCGTATTGCTCTGTGGTGCATTTCGAACAAGCCCGGTAGTCAGCTTGTATGCCGAGTCAGGTGTGTCCTCCTTGGCAGAACGGAGAAACCTCTTGATGGGTACGTATGTAATGAAAATTAAAGCTATGCCTAACCATCCAGCAAATCGGAATGTTTTTAACACGACATATTTCAGACACTTTGATAACAAACCCAAGGCATCTCTTCCAACGGGATTAAGATGTAAACTTTTGTTTAAACTTATAAAATTTCATCTGCAAAAGTTTTTAATTTTGTTTCTAGCAATAACCCGCCCTGGTTTACACCAGAGCCGATTATTATATATGACCTTTGTCGTTTTGATAAAAACTCTACTTGCGATAGTGTATTCAAAATTAACTTTAGAGAGATTTGCCATGAACATCAAAGGTTTACTTTGGTATTCACAGATGGCTCCAAAATTGACAACAAGGTTGGAAGTGCTTTTTATTGCTCCACCTTAACTGAACGTTTCAGGCTAAGCGACGTGTGTTCAGTTTTCACTGCAGAGTTATTCGCCATCCGTGAAGCTCTTAAATACATTCTACGCTGTCGTTGTGGAGAATACCTTTTGTGTTCAGATAGTTTAAGTTCACTTCAAGCTATAAAACTCATGTATTCAAGTCATCATTTACCCCGTCTGGGCCCGGGGTAGAATAGGCCCAGAGCATTCCTCCTCGGCTCATCGTAAAAGGCGACAAAGAGGCAGTCGGTGTGGACCCCTCAAATAAGATCTTGAGGTGACTGGAGATCGCAAAGGGGGCTCTTATGCATATATTTTCACTTTCCCACACTCACATTTACTCTACAATCATATCTATTTATTACTTTTTCACTTTTTCTACTCTTCACCATCAATGCTGGCCCCCTTTGTGTTCTTAACGTCTACCGCCGTGTTTGCCGTGCGGTGCGACCCATGCCGGTGGAAAAGGGGATCCTGGTTGTTGAGAAAAATGTTTCTTGCGAGAAACATGGACCAACACGCAAATTTTGCCACCTGCTTCATCATAGACGGAGATTCAGGACTAGCCAACCTGGGTCAATCGGCTAGTGCAACATTTTGTCACCATTATGTTGCACATTGGGCAGCCCGGGCATAGATTGCGTAGGTTGTATGTACCAATGTGGAGAGCTATGGGAAGAGAAGGGTCGGGAGCCGACCACACTGGTAAAAGATCTATTGCGTCTATGTCTTTGGTCCGGACATAAAATTGGCTCTTTCCTACACACCATCCTGATGAAAAAAAAGAAATCTTTAATGTTTACAAGGCCCTATGTGGTAGAACCAACGTGGGCTAGTTGAGTCTTTTTCCGGGAAATTTTGTAGGTTGTCCCCTTTTCTACTATGGAAAATCTTAATCACCCCAATCACCCCATTTCCCATCCCCAAAACAAACAATTACCATCAAAGAAAAGACCTAGGTCTTTATTTGAACCAGAAATTACCCTTGACACTATGGTCAAAAATTACAAACCTAGTACAAAATTACCAAGAATTTTGACAATAAAATCCTTAAAAGAGAACACAACATTTTTTTAAAATATCATCAGTTGCAATTGCAAAAGCGATTCAAGGAGTAGCAGGTACTGTCAAATCAGTACGGAAACTGCGAAATGGATTGCTTCTGGTTGAGACTGCTAATGATAAGCAGTCTGAACTATTACTTAAAACCACCAAATTTGACTACCTATTTGAAATTGAAGTTAAGCCGCATGAACAACTTAATAATTCTAAAGGAATTATTAGTTGTTCTGATCTTAAATATGTTACTAATGAGGAAATTAAAGAGGAACTCTCCAAAACAAGGTGTCATTGACTTGTATAGAATAATGACCCGTGTTGATGGAGAAGAATTTCCAACTGGCACAACAATCCTCACCTTCAACACTAAGGATTTACCTGAAAAGGTGTTAGTGGGATACCACATTTTAGATGTCAGAACCTATATACCAAACCCCATGAGATGCTTCACCTGTCAAAGATTTGGACACACCAAGAATGTCTGTAAGTCTGAACCTATTTGCAGGAATTGCGGTTTTAAATCTCATGGTGAAGTGCAGTGTAAACATCCAAACGAATGTGTCAATTGTAGTGGTCCACATGCTTCTTCTTCCCGTGATTGTCCTAGATGGGCGGAAGAGAAGAAGATATGTGAGATAATGGCGGTTGACAAACTAAATGTTCATGAGGCAAGGAAAAGGTATAAACAAATTACAACACCATCTAATCTTCCAGTATCATTTTGCGCAAGCTGTAACATCAAATAGTAGAGGCATAATTGCAACAAATCAGGAAACAACACAGAACATCTCTAAACCCCAAACCTATAAATTCCCAAGCTGATGCGGCTACCAGCCATGTTGAAGACATCACCATGGTTCAGGAGAACGCAAAGCTAAAGGAAACTATTGAAGCATTGCTTGTGATACAGAAATCACTACAAGATCAATTAAAAGAACAAGCAAAGCAACAACAGGAGCAGGGAAAACTCTTACAAGAGTTAATTTCCCTGACTCGATCTCAAATTCCAAGTGGAAAATTAGGTAAATTTAATCAACAGCAAGACGTCAACAGCAATGTTGATGTTCAAGTTGCAGTAAATTTACCTAAATCACCAAAAAAGTCAAAAACACAGAAACCATTAGAGGTTTTAGTGGGTCCAAATGTAAAGAGGATTTTAAAGATTCCCAATCCTAAAAACAGCCCATCCACGTCGTCACTTACTGATGACATGTTGGAGGATCGGCTGATGGATGAGAATCCTTTTGATATTTTAAAAACCCACAAAGTCAAATTAAAAAAATAAAAACAGCTGTATATAAGATACATAGAACATCTACAAACTTAAATGGCTACACTAATAACGTGGAATTGTAGAGGATTCTATGCAAATCTAGAAGAGTTACAGCTACTCTTAAAAAACACACAACCCTTGATCTTATTATTACAAGAAACTTTTTTCAAACCAACAGATAACCCTACAGTTAAGGGTTATACAATCTACCGTAAGGATTATACGGGAGGTGAACGTGCACAGGGAGGTGTTGCCATTCTGGTGCATGACTCTGTGTATGCCACTCAAATTCTGTTGACAACTCGCCTTCAGGCCGTCGCCGTTACAGCTTACATTCCAAATGTAACCACATTATGCTGTATTTACATTCCACCACCATTAATCATTAGCAGACGCGATATGGAGGCATTGTCGGATCAATTACATGGACCCGTAATCTTGGGTGGTGATTTTAACGCTCACCATACTGACTGGGGATCAGTAGTTTCTGATCAACGGGGTTGTGTTGTAGCAGATTTTCTACAACACAATGATGTTTCATTGTTGAACACGGGCCAGATGACTCATTTCACGTCACATTCTGGCACTTTTTCAGCCATAGATTTAGTCATGTGTACACCATTGCTATCGCTTGATCTCGAGCTAAATGTGCTTGATGATTTACATGGAAGTGATCATTTTCCAATTCAGGTGAATGTATTAAACTACAATAGGCCACACAATCCAGGTCAGGGATGGAGACTTGCACAAGCTGATTGGGGAAAGTTCCAGGAAATTAGTGAAGTCTCTTTGCTCAAGGTGGACTTTACTAGTTCTCGTGACCCCAACGTGCTTGTCAATAATGTGAGTAAATGCTTGCTTGATGCAGCATATGCCAGTATACCACTGAACTAATGGTGAACCACGACGTCGTGTCGTCCCCTGGTGGAACAAAGATTGTGCATTGGCCATCAAGGTAAAGAAAGCAGCTTTTAAAAAAATTAAATACATTTCCTACATTTGAAAATTTAATCAATTTTAAGCACGAGAGAGCGAAAACGAGACGAATAATCAAACATAGTAAGAGGCAGTCATGGCAAGAGTATGTATCTTCTATAAATTACAGCACCTCTTCCACGATGGTGTGGAAAAGGATTAAATCAATTAGTGGACGTCAGGTAAACACCATACCCGCTATCAAGGATGGCGGGCAATTAGTTACTACTCCAGCAGATGTGGCTTCAGTACTGGGTACACATTTTGCATCGGTAAGCAGTAATGCACGATATGATGCATAATTTCTAGCACACAAGCAGTTTACAGAAGCTCGAAAACTTAATTTCTCATCTTGAAAACGATGAGCCATACAACAGAGCGTTCTCTTTGTGGGAACTCCGTATGGCGTTAAGCTCATTACGTCGCACATCTGTGGGAGAAGACAAAATGCACAACGACATGTTTGTGCACCTGACTGATCCCTCATTGGAAGTTATTATTTTATTTTTAATATTTTGTGGTTGTCTGACATATTTCCCGATAGTTGGCGTAGTGCCATCTTAATTCCACTTCTCAAACCCACAAAAGATAAGTCGATGCCGACTTCATATCGCCCTATTTTCTCTGACAAGTTGCTTTTGCAAATTGTTCGAAAAGATGATCAACAAACGACTAATGTGGATGCTGGGAGACACGCGGTTTATTGGCGAACGTCCAATGTGGATTTCGTCAACGTCGTTGCACCATCGACCACTTGGTTCGATTAGAGACGTTTATTCAAGAAGGGTTTGTTGCAAAACAACATGTTGTTGGTGTGCTTTTTGACATTGAAAAAGCATACGATACAACATGGAGATATAATATTCTTCAACAGATTCACGAGTGGGGTTTTCGAGGGCACATGCCAAAATTTTTAGAAAACTTTTTAAAAGATAGAACTTTCAAAGTGCGTGTTAACAATGTTTTGTCAGACTCGTTCTCACTGGAAACAGGTGTACCACAAGGCTCGGTCTTGTCGGTATCACTGTTTGCTATTGGAATAAACAGTGTGGTGGCTTGTATCCCAAAGAGCCTAATGTCGTGCCTATTTGAAGGTGACCTGGGAATCTTCTACAGATCGTTAATTTATCAACAGCTCAAAGACACGTGCAAATTGGATTGAACAATATAAGTGAATGGGCTCGAAAGCGGGGGACACGATTCTCTCCCGAAAAAACTCAGTGCATTCACTTTTGCCGTCTTCAAGGAATCCAAAATGACCCACAACTATCGTTTAACAATGTAGAACTTCTATTCAAAACAAATGTCCGTCTTCTCGGCATGGTGTTTGACAAAAAGCTAAATTGGAAAGACCACGTTGTTGAGTAACGCAAAAAATGCATGTTGAAAATCAACCTATTGAAAGTTCTCAGTAATACATCGTGGGGTGCAGATAGGACTTGCATGTTGAGAATTTACGGATCTCTAGTTTGCTCCAAGATGGACTATGGATGTTTCGTATACTCTTCAGCAAGTAACACAACCCTTAAACTTCTAGACACTGTCCACCATTGTGGTCTTCGTATTGCTCTTGTTTGCATTTCGAACAAGCCCGGTAGTCAGCTTGTATGCCGAGTCAGGTGTGTCCTCCTTAGCAGAACGGAGAAACCTCTTGATGGGTACGTATGTAATGAAAATTAAAGCTATGCCTAACCATTCAGCAAATCGGTATGTTTTTAAACACGACATATGTCAGACACTTTGATAACAAACCCAAGGCATCTCTTCCAACGGGATTAAGATGTAAACTTTTGTTTAATCTTATAGAATTTCATCTGCCAAAAGTTTTTAATTTTGTATTTAGCAATAACCCGCCCTGGTTTACACCAGAGCCGATTATTATATTTGACCTTTGTCGTTTTGATAAAAACTCTACTTGCGATAGTGTATTCAAAATTAACTTTAGAAAGATTTGCCATGAACATCAAAGGTTTACTTTGGTATTCACAGATGGCTCCAAAATTGACAACAAGGTTGGAAGTGCCTTTTATTGCTCCACCTTAACTGAACGTTTCAGGCTAAGCGACGTGTGTTCAGTTTTCACTGCAGAGTTATTTGCCATCCGTGAAGCTCTTAAATACATTCTACGCTGTCGTTGTGGAGAATACCTTTTGTGTTCAGATAGCTTAAGTTCACTTCAAGCTATAAAACTCATGTATTCTAGTCATCATTTGGTACAAGACATCCAATTCTATTTAGAAAAACTAACCTCTAAGGGATATATAATAGAGTTTTGCTGGATACCTGGACACGTGGGCATAGAGGGAAATGAACACGCTGATCGGGCTGCTAAGGAAGCTTCCCAGCGTCGCGACGTTGATTTCAATCTAGTTCCCGTTCCAGATGTCAAGAGTGGATACAAGCAAAGATTGTTGGATTTGCGAACAAGCATCGTGGGATGTGTTGCAAAATAACAAATTGCATAGTGTGATGCCCACATTGACTAATCAAATTCGTCCACCTACGTCTCGACTCTCACGTAGAGAAGAGGTGGTATTGTCTAGAATTCGTATAGGCCATACACGCCTAACACACGGATATCTCTTAACCAGAGAAAAGGTTATTCCCATATGTGACACATGTGATGTACCTTTAACCGTGCATCATATGCTAGCAGAATGTGCCAAATATGATGCATTGCGCACGCAATTTTATTTCTCCCAATCATATGAAGTACATTCTATCATTTGATAAACGGCGACAAACTTTCTAAATTTCTCATCCATTGTAATCTATTTAACAAAATTTAATTCACATCTTACACATTTGTTTTTCTTTATTTTCATTTACATACATAACTTTTATTTTGCTATTACTTTCTTCATCATCAATTTATTTTGTTATTTATACACTTAGAAAACAATCTAATCATCAAACATACCTGCATTCACTCTTCTCATTTCCTTTCATTCACAGGCGGCGCAATATGACCTAACCGGTTGAAGCGCCCTAGTTTCTCACGTCGTCGTCGTCTAAATATTTAACATGAATTTGAGAATTAAAGCACATCCGAATCTTAATCTGAATCTAAATCTGAGCTATCAAATTTAAATGAAATGTGCCCGGATACTCAACACATGACTCGCTCACTCGTCCTAGCAACACTTTGGAGCTTCCCTAGTCTAGTTGGCTAAGGTTCCCTTATACCCGAAATCTGGAAATCCTAGGTTCAAAACCCCGATCGGAAAAGTTTTTTTTTATTTTCTGGATTTTATTTAAAAATTATGAAAAACATGTTTTGAAATGCATATTACAATACTATGGAAAACATAGCCAGTACGAAATTCGAGTAAAGATTGCAAGGTTTACTCAATGTCCCAGCGTAATTTAGGGGAACCTTGAGCGTGCATGATTCGATAAACCTTGGTTACTCCTATGCATGTTATCACAGCCTTACAAAAAATTTTCAATAAAAATGTCTTCTTTAAGAACAAAAGCATTGTTGTTAAAATGAAACCTACACATTTCACGCCTATTTTTTTTAATTTATCATGTCTCGTAGGTTTAAATCGCAACGGATTGTGCTCATTTTGTTACATTTCTCAGTAACCTGGTCACGGATGTCTGTTTCAAATTTCAGCTCAACCTATTTGGCAGTTTGGCTGTATGGGACTGGACAAACAGACATTTAACATTTAACATACAGAATTAATCACGACCAAGGCCCGTTCGACTTGCGTTGAGACTTCGTTCGCTGCGCTCACTCGTCTAATAACCAAGGATTCACGTCTGGTGATTCTTTATTTGAAACCAACTATAGGACTAACACTGTTGCCAATGAACGGGGACAAAAGAAACTTGACAACGCTGTTTCCGAACGGTTCCCGTATTGAAATACTGTCTCCCTCCTTCATTCTCCAACCACAACTTCTAGCTGAAATCCGAGCCTCGCTTTCATCTTTTAGAGATCGTTCGACCGAGACAGACGATGAGTACAAAAAGCAAGTTTTCGGCCTTCAGATTTTTTACATCTAAAATTTGGGTATTAAAATATTAATGAGTACAACTTTACAAAAAAATATCCCTCATTTAACAAAATAAATTGCATGAACTTGAAGAAATAAAGGAACCCACATCTTAAAAAACTTAAACTTAAAAAAAACTTATCCTAACGCGATAAAAAAGCGTTTCGCGAAGCGTCCTAGTTATATATCTGATAAAATGTTATTAAAAAACTGTTATTTCTATAATTTGGTAACTTTTTCAACTTTTTTTTTAAAGAATACTTTTACAATGTCTTAATACCCTTTGATATATGAACGTTGTGGGCCCCACCCGTTTGCAAGATTTGGCCAAAATACAAAAAAATATTGGCATTCAAAAATCGAAAAAAAAGTTAAAATACGATATTAATGAGAGGTATTAAATCAGTTGTACCAAAAAACGTGGCGGTTTAAGTTCAGAGATTGAAGGCCCCCTCTAATTTCATTAAGTCGCTTTTGCCGTTTTTTACGATAGAACGCGACAAAACAAAATCAACAAAAAAAACGATATTTTTTAATGTGGGGTTAGTAAAATGAAAGGTGCTTCTCTCATCAAAAATTTAATTCACATCAAACACATTTTTTTTATTATTTTTTTTTATTTAAATAAATATTTTCTTAGCAATTACTATTACCACCATCATTTCTTTTAAAATATTAACTAAAAAATAAATTTAGTTTTCCCAAAACACACCATAACATTTCATAACATTTAATATAACAGGCGAGCAATATGAAACCTAACCGGTTTGGGCAGCGCCCTTGGTCTTACGTCGTTGTTATTTTTTTTTTTGGAAATTACTCCAAACAAACTTGGCGCTGTGTTTACCCTACTCCCAGAATAATCCTAATAATTATTTATTATAAGTGGCACAATTCCAAGGACGCAATGTCCAACAAGGGATGTTACCAATGCATAGGGTTAACAAACCAAACAATACAAAACGTTACAATACAATACAATTTAGTAACAAAAAGAGAACACGAAATGGGAGTGTTTGCATGTGTTTGACTATGCGGAGTGTGTAAGTGTAAATATTAACCCCAAAGAAAAAATTTGGCCAAGCCATTTTTGTAAGATTCGTTAAAATGTTCCGTTTTACCACAAAAACGTTGGCTTGGGCCGTTTTACAGCCAAATGATCTTACATTTCTTTCAAAGCGAAACTAGGGAGAAAGAATAAAAGCTTGGCCACTCTATATCTCCGCATCCACAGCAAAGGGACTTTTGAAGGAGAGCTTGGCTGCCGTTTTTTACAAATTTCACATACAAACAAAAACAACAACAAACGTGCGGAAACCTCGGTAGAGGAAGGCTGTGCGGCAGCTCGCTCCGTGTCTATAGTGTGCAACGATGATATCGTTCTGATTACATAGTGACAGTGTATTAAATATTTCATCAGTGATGATAGTGATACAAAAATATTGTATATTATTATATATGTGAAATATTATACACTCGTGGGGGTCGCAAAAGCTTTTGCAATCCGCGAAAGAAAGAAAAATACTCGAAGCAATAGTACCCCGGAGGTGAGTGCGAATTAATTCCCCCAAAGGTCACCTTGAAGTTTATATTGCTCAAATATCAACGAGAAGTGTCAGAGAACGAGGGAGGGTACCCAGGAATCCCCTTAAAATTGCTATGTCAAAAGCTTTCGTTAGTTTTAGTAACCCTCAACAACTGACAAAAAACTTTGGCGAACAGCACTCCAACAAAGAGCTGCACGGAAAACCAAAGCTGCAAACTAGCAAGTTTCGAGTCCCTGGTCAGTGAAGTCAAGCAGTGCAAGATCGCAAACAAGGTCCTGAAGAAAAAAAACGAGTGTCTGGCATCACGCTGCAACGAGCTTGAACAATATTCACGTAATTATAACATGAGTTTCAGGGTGTGCCTGTGGTAGATGGTGAAAAACGTCTATAGTATAGAAACTGACATTGCAAGCAAAGTTGGTTGTAATATAAGTGAGGAAGAGATTGATGTTTGTCATAGGCTAAAGGCTAAACTCCAAAATTTCTAAAGAACACCCCCAACCATTATAGCAAGATTTTTCTGCCGCAGGGTTAGGGAGGATTTGATTACGGGGAAAAGAGCTAAAAAGACCTTGTGCGCAGGTGAGATTGGTTTCACCGAAAATAACGTGGAAAAAACTTGATATTCTTTAATGAGCATCTGTCTAAAATTAATAAAGAATTTTTCTGGTTAGCGCGTAAAGCAAGGCGAAATAAGTACATTTATGCGTGGGTTAAAGGAGGCAAAGTTTTCTTGCACAAGGACGAGCATTCGCCCGTCTTGGGTTTTGCCAAGCCCTCTGATATCCCATCGCAGTAGTTCGCAGTCACCCCTCACTCGACCTTGCTCTCGCTCGCGCGCAACCAGTAGGATGACTGGCATGACGCTTTGATGCGAGATGATAACATAAACAATACTTGCAGTCATATTGCTGAAGTAAATGCGCTCTATGAGGGTCATGGGAATTTAAAATAATGCACCAAAATATAAGAAGCATACGATTACACCTTCAATAAATTCATTGTCATGTTAAGCGAGTTAAAATTTTGAGCTTGATATTATCGTTTTAACTGAGACGCATCTCGTGCAAAATGAACCTTTAATTTTCATGGATATTCTACATATTATTTTAATTCACGCCACTCAAGTTATGATGGAATAGTGGTTTGAATTAAAAAACTAGTCGTTTTGGTAATACAAAAATTGAAACTCGCTGCTTGAATCGAAATGCAAATGCAGCTAATATTACGTTCAAATTTGATGGAAAAACTTACTCTTTTTTTAGTGTTTATCGCTCTCCTTCTACCAATGTAGGAAACTTTGTAGCTAAATTGCATTCGGTAATCAACGGATTTCTTCCTATGCCCATCAGATTATTTTTGGGGATATAAATCTAAATATTTTGGAGAATGAAATCCAGTCACAATGCAGCATGATTATATAAACCTGTTATACTCTAATGGATATAAAGCATGTGTAATAGCCCTACAAGAGAAAGTTTACAACTAGCACCTCCCTGGACCATATATTTTTTAAGTCTAGGAAGATTAAAGGCACGGTAACATTGCATCTTAAATCTGTTATTACTAAATCACTATCGATTTTCTTTGTTGGGAGGCAGGAGATAAATTGAATAAAATTAAATGCAGGCAAAGGGAAACTCCAACTAAAGGCGAGACTTTAGTACAATGTAAAAAAATAAATGTTGAAAAGCTCAAGTCAAACTTAGATAATGAAATTTGGGTTTACAAGGTTTTTCTTACTCAGCATGTAAATGATTCTCTTTATTCTTTTATCTTTCTTCAGAGTCATATTAACAATTTCATATGACTTTAAAATTCAAAAGAATAATTCCAAAAACAGAAAATTAACTGATTGAATAACCAATGGCAAAATTTACGTCTATAAGAAAGCGAGATAAAATGCATTTTAATATAAAAAACTAAGTGTAGACCCAAATATAGATAGCAGTATCTTGATAATTTAAAACGCCGTTATAAAGCATACCGAAATTTTCCTTAACAAATTGATTTTTAAACCACAAAAATAATTATTTTCAGAAAATACGCTCTTAGAACAAAACCCAAGAAAGTATGGGAAGTTATTATGAAATCCAGGGAAGAAAATGATAGGCAAATGATAAATAAGGAAGTGCAAATTGAGAAGGGCTTCATCACGGAAGATACCCCAAAAACTGCAGATGCATTCGCTGACTTTTCTCTAACGCGGAGAAAAATTTGCGGAAAAAATTAGAAAACGAAATAACGTCAAACGCAACAACTTAAGTCACATTCCTCGAAATAAGATTCAATATTTAAACCCGTTACAGAGAGAGAAATTCTAGACATTATTAAAAACCTCAGCACAAGTTCAGCTGGTGGTTATGATAATTAAGTGGTCATAGATGCGGCTTTAGGAGTGTACATTGCTGGGCCATAATGCATATATTTAATTTATGTTTTGGGTTTAGGAGATTCTCACAGACCTCAAAACCGTATTGTTATTCCTGTTTCAAAATGATGACGTACAAACCAAAAACTATATACCTATTCTCTCTTGTCGCACTTGGCAAGATCTTGGAAAATTAATTAAGGTGAGATTTATGTAAATTTTTTGCGTCACACAAATATTATCCCAGGAAATTGTTTTCGTCCGCATTTAAGTCGTCAACGCAATACATAAATTAACTAGTAGCATTTATGAAGCATTGGATAACAATGAAAGAGGTTAACTGTTTTTTGGACCTGGCGAAAGCCTTCAATACAGTGGACCTGAAGGTTAAAGCTAAAACTAGAACGTATTGGTGTGAGGGGGTCATTTTTTGGCACTATTAGTAGTTACCTTAGTAATCGTGGCCAAATGGTCAAAATTGGTTCTACTTACAGTGAAACAAAAATTATCAAATGTGGGGTCCCGGGCAGGGTACTGTACTGGACCAATTTTGTTCATTATATGTATTAAGATTATGAAAAAACTAGATATTGAAGGAGATTTTATAATGTACGCCGATGATACGGCCTTAGTTTTTAGAGGCTTAGATTGGAATATTGTATACCGCAAGGCTAATATTCTATGTGTTTAGTTAAAAGTTGGCTTGACGATAATTTACTAACTTTAAATATTAATAAGACCGTCTACATGCCTATTTCTATCTCAAGCAAAACGCAGCCAGAAATGACCGTTGCATTAAAATTAAAGTTACATGATTTGACTTGTCCGAAGGATTTCTTCTGTAACTGCTTAGAGATTAAAAAATTGTTTAGTGCGAGGTATTCAGGTATTGTCATTGATTATAATTTGCAGTGGCCAGAGCATCTAAGTACTTGTATTAAGAAAGTAAGAAGTTTGCTTTATGTTTTTTATAGACTAAGGCATACAATTAGCAGGAAATTGCTATTGTTAGTATACAAAGCTTTGGGGCAGTCAATATTACAATATGGGATTATTGGGTTTGGGGAGGGGGTTATAAAACGCATCTACCCCGCTTATAATTATTCAGAGGGTTCTTCTAAAGATTGTTTTATGTAAGCCTAAATGGTACTCTTCTAATTAACCTTAGAACTAAGAAAATGCCGGATATCTACCCGATATTTTTCAAACACAGTATGATTCACACTTCAATTATTTTAATAGTACAGTGCTATTAACAAAAACCCCTACTACAAAATACCAGATTTTACAATATTAATACCCATAAATACACTCTATGTGTCCCTAAAAAACATAAACTTATTGGGCAAAGACATGTCGATTATCTTGGACCATATTTTTTCAATCAGATACCCGGCCCTGGCTATCAGAAAATGTACATCTTTAAGTTTGTTTAAATATTCGTTGAAAAAATGGATGAATAATCCCGGGAAACGTATTGCACTGTTCTAGAATTTATGAATGTCTTAAATTAATTGTGAACCCCCTTAACCATTAATTATTTTAAATTTACTAAATATTAAAAAAAAAAAAATGTTTATGCCTTCTGTATTGTGTTTTAATTTCTATGTATTAATATATTTTGTGTGCACTATGTCTATTACTTATTTTTTATATATATATATATACGAGTTTCAGCATATTTTTAAGTTGTTATTTTTTGTTACATCTATCAGTTTCCGCATAAAAATGATATGTGTATTATTTTTTACAGCCCGCACACAAGAGGTTTTTCTCTTACGCGGGCTTCCTATTGTGTATTTAATATTTTTTTTGTCATCATTTGGTATGCTAATAACTTTTTATTGTTTACTTATGTGATGTATTGTATATTTGCAGGAATAAAAGCATTTAAATTGAATTGAATTGAATTGAATTGAAAAATTTGGGGGATATTACATCTTTTGGTTAGTTTCCCATCAAGGCGTTTAATGATGGACTTTGACTAACTTGTTAGGTCAAGAGTAGTTTTTTGACAGTTTTTGGGCCCACGGTCCCCCCCCCCCTAAATGTAACCTTTGTATTTTAAGCGTAGATATTTATAATGGGCAATAGCATGTTTAATTTAAAGCTTGTACAAATTACTACGCCTGAGTAATTACGCGTTTGATTTTGATTTTGATTTTCCTCGGCCCCCTATCGCCCGGTTTTTTTTTGAATGCTAAATGATTGCGCATGAGGGACATATATGTTTTAGCAGAAATTTCAAAGTTCTAAAAATGAACCGTTTTTTTCTGTAAAGCCCCCGGCTGGGCCCGGGGTAGAATTGGCCCAGAGCATGGCTTGCTAATCGTGAAAAGGGGATTCAAGAGAAAAAGTCCACCTCGCAATCATCAGCTAGTAAGAGCGGAGTATCTTACTCCCAAACTAAAGGCGAGCTCTGGCAATCGTCGGGGGTACCTTGCCTCCTTCCCTTGACGACCCCCGGCGGACGATGACAATGACACAACGAACGATGACAAAGACGATGACGACCGCGACGTGAGAAACCACCTTCCTCCACTTACCCGTGGTGGTTCTGACCCGCATTGGCTCCTCCTTCCACCCCCCCTTTGGCTAGAGTGGTGCGATATGACCTAACGGTTGACGCGTCCTTAATCCAAACAAACAAAAAAAAAACTCGTATAGCGTCTTATTCCCTTTAAAAGTACTGAATTACCTAGCTTTTGTAATTTTGATTTGCTCCGGTAACCGTTACCCAATTTGCTTTCCATATTCAAAAGTGATAGAGAATGAGAGAAATCACAGTGTATTCCACGTTTGAAACTTCTCAGTTGTAGCGTTTTCTTTGTAAGATTAATTTTTTAAAGTTCAGATAATGTTTTTTTTTCAATTTTGGGTCCATGGTCCTTCTTACATTTAGCCCCTTGTGTTTTTGACGCTAGATATTTTTAAGATTAAGAAAAATTTTACATTTCAATTTTGTACAAATTACCACGCCTTAGTAATTACGTGTTTTGATTATCATCCACATTTTATTTTCTCCCGGGCCCCGTAACCCCGACTTGGTTTTGAACACAAAAGGCACTGCGTAAAGAGGTACACCTAAGTGTGGTCCAAGTTTCATTGTTCTAAAATTTACAGTTTCTCTGTAGGGCTCAATGTAGCTCCCCGGAGAATTAGGTAGCTGGCTAGCTAGCCAGCCGGAAGGTTTGCGACGATTTTGAGACACTTTTTAACCAGACGGGGTCATCAAAACGGGTTGATTTTTTTTTTAAGGTCATGGACCCCGTATCAGGTTTATATACCGAGTTTGAAGATTGTAAATCTTTCGGGTCGACCTTTTATAAACTTAACCTAAAAACCCCTTTCATAAACTTTTTTAATATTACAGGCGGCGCAATATGGCCTAACCGGTTGAAGCGCCCTAGTTTCTAACGTCTTTTTTTTTAAACAATTGCGATTACATCGGAAGGTACGCGCTGAGCACATTAAGCAGGGGATCACTAAGTAGAACAGTTGTTATGGTTTCGACTATATGTTTGACTAAGAGGAACGCTGACTGTTTACAACAAAAATATTGGCTGGTAACCAAGTGTGGTTTTGGACGAGAGTTCTATTCGAGATGTCAAAGAAGACGAGTGAGCAGAGCCTGAAGCCAGAAGCAAGCTACCGAGCGCTCCCGCCTGGCGGGGGGAGCGGAGTACCTGCGGATTGAGCCTACACTTTGGACATCGGGCCAGAAGTTTAGAAGAGACACAAGAAGAACTACCGAGCGCTTCCCCCCTGGCGGGGGTAGGGCAGTACCTGAAAATTTAGACCTACACTTTGGACATCGGGCCAGAAGTTAGAAGAGACACAAGAAGAACCCAACAGGACCGGACGGTTTTCAGTAACAAGCTTGGGGGAAACCTGGTGAGCAGGCAACATGAATGATTGGTTGGCAGTTTTTGTTGTTCATTAACTTTGGAGTCCGGGGTTCGAGACCTCGCTAGTCAGACCACAGTCTTATCCAGATTTCCGTAATCTATGAGTTTAATAAACAAGGTATTCTTCTCATGTTTGAAACACGGATTTTAACTGTGTAAAACCATGTGTACGCCCCACGTTCTAGTTCTGGTGGTTAGGCCCTTTGGTGAAACCTTGACTTATCAGATTAGCTTACAATATGGACGTTTGGCATTTTAAAGTAATAAATGATTTGCCAACCTGAATCCCACTGAAGATTATTTACACACTTCATGAAATAATATGACGTATCAAAATGCACGAAATTGCATATGTAACAAACGCAAAGAAAGGTATATACACGGACATTTCTCTACGGCTCCAATGAACTTAGTGCTACGACGCAGGGGGCAGGAAATATGTCACATCGCACATGTTGTTGAAGACTGCGAGACAGGCAGGGGTATGATCATGACAAACTCTAAAGTAAATAAAATTTATTTTAAACCCCGGGGTAGGGAAATTTGGCCCAGAGCACGGGTCTGTTGAGCATAAAAGGCGATTTAAGAGAAAATGTCCACCTCGCAAACATCAGCTAGTAAGACGGGTAGTATTTTACTCCCCGAGACTAGAGGCGAGCTCTGGCAATAGTTGTCGCGGACTCCTCTTCTTTCCCTTGACGACCTCCCCGACGTGCTCCCCCTGCCCGTGGCTGGTGCTGCCCAGCATAGACCCTCCTGTCCTTATACCCTAGGAGGAAGTGGCGCATTATAACCTAACGGTGGATGCGCCCTTGATATAAATAAACAAAGAAAATCAAATCAAACACATTTTATTATTTATATGAATAAATAATTATTCTTTGGCCATTACTATCACTTCTATCAATTTTCATTTCTTTTATAAACTTTAAAAACAGTATGGGCCCTAACCTTAAAACACACCATATACTCAATCTACTAATTATCTATATAACAGGCGGCGCTATATGACCTTACGGTTAACGCGTCCTTAATAAAAAATAAACAAAACAAAGACGAGAACTAACCGCGACGTGAGAAACCCCCATTCTCCCCTTACCCTTTGCTGGTTCTGACCAGCATGGACCCCTCCTCTCCACATCCCCTAGGTTAGAGTGGTGCGTTATGACCTTACGGTTGACGAGTCCTTAATCGAAATGAACAATAAAAATCTAACCTTTCATCATTATTTTGTTTCCCAAACTCGTGCCTCGTATTCTAACACTGGTAGCCGACATCGATGCAACGTCACATTCTGAGTGTACCAAATAATATGATGCATTTTTGCACCTATATTGTGACAACGTAGACAAACTAATACTTAAAGTTAAATTTAAGTAATTTGTTATAAATACCATACATTATTATTATTATCATCTAAAATAATTTAATTTTAATAATAATTTAAAAAAACACAAACGTTTTTTTCACATTCTATTAATTCATAAGTTAGAACACATTACAAAATGTCACAGGCGGCCAATATGACCAACCCGGTTAAGTGCCCTAGTTTCACATGTCGTCGTACATTGGTACGACAAAACTAAACTAGGTAACGCTCAGTTGGACGCGTTGATAAGCGAGCACGTGTTATAGCTAGACCCACATTGCACATTTTTTTAAATTTTTAAAAATTTGCGACGTTTTCTGCCACAGGGCCATGTTTCCAATATTATTATTATTGCCAAGGTATTTGGGTAAACCCGTGTGTGAACCTTTACTTTGTGGATAAAATCCACCGCCATCTAGAGGACCTTGACTTCTTGGGAAAATTATTTAAACTCTTTGGTGACAAAATAATACACTCTTCCTCGAAAGTATTTTTATGTTCTAGGGGCGTGCATTAGAATTCGCGCGTTTTT
>JAMZAV010002840.1:0-58252 GCA_024449915.1 Sweltsa coloradensis | reverse complement strand
TAAAAGTAGTTCCTTAAAAATAAAAGTACGCAAGTTATTTTTATCCTGGAAAATATAAATAGTAAACAAGTATACGTATATTAAATTAATTTTTAAATAACTCCACTCGGTGCTACGAATATTTAAGGTAACGGGTCCCACTCTAAGCAAGTAATACGTTTAAGCGCGTGTTCCTTTGACAAATCGCATGCATGCAACATAATGGTTTAGAGCATGTTTTAATTTTCAGGTTTGTAAAATATCGCGCCTTAGTAAACTTATTACGTGTTTTAATTGTATCCAAAATTAATTTTCCCGGACCCTGTTACCCGATTTTGGTTTTGAAAGCAAAAGTATCTGCGTCTGAGGTACATCTAAGTGTGGTCCAAGTTTAATTGTTCTAAGATGTACCGTTCAAATATGGAAGGGAAGATGATCTTGGCCATTTTTTTAGGTCTAATTTATTTTGAGTGTGTAAGGTTTGGCTGTATTTTAAAAGTTTTTGTTATGTGTGGGATGATGTTTACTAGAATCGTTATATATTATGTCCTCTTGTATAGATCAAGAATATTTACAAAAATAATCCACACAATCTTTGAGGAAATGCTTAGTGTGTGCGTTCCGTCATTACTTTTAATTACGCGCTCCATTTCGATTTTTAATTTTCAATCCTAATCCTAAGCTAACGGGTAAAAGAGTAGTTTTGTAGTAAATTAAATGTTTTTGTTGGGGATGTGGAGAGAATTAAAAGTAAAACCGTGTCGCACTTACGTGTTCTGTAATTCCCGTTCATCTCTGACGGCACTCACAAGTCCCACACTTTTATTGTGGCCTGACGGGACGTTTGAGTCCCACTGCTCCTGGGCACATAGAGCTATCGCACGTTCACACAGGATAATATTTACGCCTCGTACATAATTTTTAAACTTTTTTGGTGTACAAAATTAAAAAAAAGTTAAATTTTGAAAATAATTTAAAAATCAAAAACGATAATAACTTTGCAATTTTTATCCGATTTTCAATAATTTTTTTGATAATGAAGATTTGTTCTTACTAAATTTTTTTTAAAATAAAAAAGTTACCTATTGCAGGTCCGTGAAGTTGGCACCCCCCATTCATCCGATCTCATTCAAACTCTACAAATATTAGTGCTAAAATTAGTGCTTAATTAGTGCTGTTTATCCCAGAATTAGTGCTGCTATATTAACGAAGTTATTAAAACAATGTCTGTGGGGGGTGCCAACTTCACGCAGCACCCCCATACATACGATCTCATTCAAACTCTTCAAATATTTAGTGCTGAATTAGTGCTAATTTAAGAATAGTGCTAAACTTTGTGGACAATGACGTACATATAACTTATATTATTATGTCATTTTTTGTGGATGAAATCCACCGCCATCTAGAGGACCTTGACTCCTTGGAAAACTATTTAAACTCTTTGTTGACAAATAATAGACTGCTTCCTCGAAAGTATTTTGATTACTTCTAGGTGGCAGTGCATTAGAAACTTCGCGCGTCTTTTCGTTGCCATGGCAACGTTACTTTTGTTATAATGTATTTTCCATCTACACTACTTATCGGATCAAAATAAAATTAACATATTCGTGACCGGACGGACATTCTAAATGATTTGGCTATCTCAGATTTTGTCGCCGTTTAGTTTTTAAAAAAAACTTTCGATTAACTTTAATATAACTTTTTAACTTTTTGAACGATTTTGCCACAAAACTAATGGCATTCAATCGAGAACGAAGCTTGCGGATGGTCAAAATTACAACTCGATCCGAGCCTCCGTTCGAACGTTATGGCGAGACATACAAACAAACGAAAAAAAAACAACAAACAAAACCAGTGACTAATTTTTTCGGCAGAGTCAAATGGAGACGCTCGCTTTATTGTAGGTGCATTTCTTAAATAAGATTTTTTTCCGATTTTTTTTGCATTTTCTATACCTCCAATATCAGCAATACTAGAAATATATACAATTTCCGCGAAAAAACAAAAAACACTTATTTGAACGTTTTTGCAGATTTCTATTTTCAATCTTCTCTAAAACGGTACTATTCGTCCTATCAAAAAAAGATTTAAAAAATATGAATGTGAATTCCACAAATTTTTAAAATTTTATTTTGGCCAAATTAAAAAGACTGATTTAAATTGTAAAATTTAAAAATTGTTATGTCCAGTATAATGGACGCGTGGTCTAAATGAGTTAAAAGAACCGGACAGTAACTTGGGCCCGGGGCCATTCAAAGTGAAAAAAATTATTTACGGATTACCGAATTGGTTCTACAATATTATTTAAACTAGGAAGCTTCGCAAACGCTTTTTCAGGCGCGTTGTTGGATGAGCGTAAATGGTGCATTGAGCTGCCATATGTGTTCGAATGCGGAATGTTAAATGCGAAATGACCTACCCGGTTGACGCGTCCTTGATCCTCTTGTCGTCGTCGTAACAATTAAAACAATATTTCCCAAACGTGTCTCGCAGGCCATAGCAATTTGAAAACGAAAAATAATTTAAATACCATCTGCAAAACACAGGACAGCTAAATGCACCAATTACGCTCATTCAACAACGCGCTATCAATCTCCAACCCCAAATACGGATGGCTGTAAACAGTTGTAATTGATGTATCACAGGAACAATCCAGAACAATTTTTCCCGCGTTCAGATGTAAGCATTCAAAATTGTGGGCAATAACATTAAATTTTAGTATTTCCACCCGCGTTTAACGGCATGGAAATGTGCACAATCTTTGTTTTTTCAATATTTACGATTAGCCTTACGTCATTGTCATGGTCAATAATAATAATAATAATAATAATAATAATAATAATAATAATATAAAAATAATAATAATAATAATAATAATAATAATAATAAAAAATTTTTTTGTAAATTTTTAAAAATTGAAAAATTGTGTAAATTTTGAAATTTTTGTAAAAAAAAAGGGTTTGTCTGCAAAAAACCCACTGTCGCATATGCTTAATGAATTACATGGTTTAAAAAATTAAGGCCCAATAATATGGTTACACTATTTCTCACCAATTTTCTTCATGGAGCCCTTAATTTATAGCATAAAATTTTTTTAAACTAAAAAAATTTAATAAATCTACATTTGAATTTGTCAAGATATGATGGAGTTTGGAGTAGAAAGTGTAAGACGCTTTAAACAAAAGGGAAAGGGTTACGCGGGCAGAAATTTTCCAGCGGGTGAGGGAAATGATTGGAGAAATGAATGAAAAACGAAGTATACAAATTTTTGGGATTCTCCAACTCAAGAATTGAACATAAAGTAATGAAAGAAAAAATTGTAGATACATACAAGAACGACTAAAATCTATCCTAAGACGAACTAAACGGTAAAAGCAAGATCACAGCAAAAAATACATATGCTATACCGTATGACAATTCATTCGGAATCATTAAAGGACGAGACAGAACCAGGGGTTTGGGAAAAATTTAACTCTACTACACTTACCAAACACAGAATGCATCACCTAAATCAGCAATAGGAGTTGACATTTCCAAGAGAAAAGGGAGGACGAGGCAAATTGATTGAACAACTTATATTATAAAAAAATAGACTTTTTTAAGAAAATATTTTTTAAAAAGAGCAACAATCAACTGCATGGGGCTGTGGTGCTAGCTGAAAAAATCTTAACCATAATCTAGAAAACGAAAATGCAATCAAAAGGGAAAACTCATAAGAGCTTCAAAAGATTCTTTTCAAAAAAGCCCCTACACAAAACATTATGATAAACACATAAAGGTCACGAGAATTAAAGCATCAAATAAGTGGTTAAAAAACGGGGAATATTTGGAGAAACAAAAGGTTTTATGCTGGTATTCAAGAAGGAGTGATTGCAACAAAAAATTTAAAAAAACATTATGAAAGATGCGACAGAAAACGTCCAATGGAAAAGTAGTGTAAGGGGTGAAAAAAACAAAACACATCATTCCGGGGGTCCCAGTCACTAGTCAACGGATTACCCCTACAGACAAAACCCAAAGTAGCAAAATTTTCCCCAAAAAACTAGAAATAAAGTACAAACCTCTTTGACAACACAACCTTACTACAAATACAAACCGGAAAAAAGTATAGATAGCAAAGTTTTCAAATTATTTCGACCGCACAGTTATAACAGACCAAACTATCAACAACAGCCCCGGATATAATTAAATTTGCCCCAAAAAGAAACAGAAACTCCCCTTATTGAGTTGCTGTACAAGGGCCAAAACGTCGGGGACAAGGAAGAAAAAAATTTGACAAGTATAGGAACTTGCAATTGAGATCAAAAGAGGGGGAAAACGAAAAAGGAAAATACATCCAACGATTCGGCTAATGGATATCCGAAGAAGCACATAAAAAGCAAAAAACTAGTTTTCCCACCCAATTTTTACATGGACTCAAAGCAGAAAATACCAACAGGTAAAATATTCGTAAATTTCAAAAACTAAGAAAATCCTTCGGATTCCGGGGAACAGTTTCCACCCTGACATGGTTTTCGTGGTTTCCCATAGTCCAAAAAGAGAAAGCTAGGATAACACGAAAAATCGGCCACGCCCGTACACAGCAGAAAAAAAAAACACCTACAAACTATATTAAAAATGACTTTTTTTAGTTAGATTTAAGAAAAATAAAAATGAGGATGTAAAAGACACACAGGGAAGTATTTAAAAACGTAAGTCCGTACAACATTTTGCTCCGGTTTTGACCGAGTTTGTATGAAAACACCCAATAAAAATAAAAATAAAAATAAAAATAATAATAATAAAATAAAAAATAATAATAAAAAAATAAAAATAATAATAATAATAATAATAATAATAATAATAAAAATAATAATAATAAAAATGAAAATAATAATAAAAATAATAATAATATAAAAATATAATAAAAACCGTACGACATATTCATTCGGAATCATTAAAGGGACGCAGACAGCATCCACGCTTTGGGAAATTTTACTGTACTACTTTTTCCCAAAACAAAGAATACATCATCCTAAATCAGCATAGAGAGATTGACATTTCCCAGAGAAAAGGAGGAGGGGGCCTAATTGATCTGAAAACTTATATTTAAACAAATAGACTTTTTTAAGAAAATACTTTTTTAAAAAAGAGAAACCCAATCCCACGCACAGGGTTTTGGGTGCTAGCTCCCCAAATCTTTAACTCCACCATCTAGCAACGAAAATGTCAATCACAAAGGGAAACTCATAACTGACGTTCAAAAAAATTTTTACGTCTCTCAGAAAAGACCCTACACAAGAGACATTATGATGAACTACAAAAAAGGTCCGTAGATATTAAAGCATCAAATAGGGGGTTAAACAACGGGGAACTATTTGGAGAAACAAAAGGTTTTTTAGATGGCTATTCAAGACAGATGATGCGACGAAAAAATTATAAAAAATACATAATACAAGATCGACAGTAAACGATAAATGTAGAAAATGTAGTGCAAAGGTTAAACAATCGAACACTTTCATACCCGGGGCAAGTCACATGTCAAACAGATTACCCTACAACAAAAAACCAGAGCTAAATTATTCTAAAAACTACAATCAAGTACAACCTCATTGACACCCACACCTTATAAAATAAAACCAGAGAAAGTACAGATAGAAAGTTTCAAATTATTTTACGACCGCCAGTTATAACAGACCAACGTACTCACAACAGACCGGTTTTAATAAAAATTGACAAGAAGAAAAAAGAAACCCCCTTATCGACTTTGCTATCCAATGCCATAACGTCGAACCACGTGGAAAAAAAAAATTGACAAGTATAGTGAACTTGCAATTGAGATCAAAAGAGTGGAAACAGAAAAAGGAAAACAACCCCTTCATTATACCCCAACGGGCATCATACCGAAAAAGCTACATGAAAACATTAAAAAACAGATCTTCAACCCAATGTATACACGAGACTCAAAAAGGCAGTAATTTTCAAAGGTAGAATAGTTTTTAAATTTCTAAAAAAAGATACTTTTTGAGTTCCGAGACAGCTTCCTCCTGACATGGTTTTTTGTGGTTCCCAAGTCCCAAGAGCAAATGTAGGATGGCGACGAGAAGTCGGCCCCCGACCCTACACAGCAGAAAGAAAAAACTCTACAAACAAATTTCAATTTATAAAGACTTATTTTAGTAGAGTTTTTAAAACAAAAGTAATAAGTATGTAAAAGGGCACATGGAAGTACTTACGTAAACCCGACAACTGTTAGCTCCGGTTTTAACCGAGTTTGTATAAATAAAATCAAATAAAAAAATATTTTTTTTAGTCCTTAATTAAACATTACAAGATATTGGGCAAGTCAACAATAGCACCGATGACAAAGCAATACAATCAAAAAACAATAAAAACAAGTCAACAAAGTTTAAGATTCAGGTATTTATTGACGGAATAAAACGGATTTGTTATAAAAACTCTTCACTTCAGTCTTAAAATTTCACATTGAGAATGGGGGGTGCTCCACCCCCCTAGACTTGTTTAATAATTGCTAATAAGGCAGCACTAAATTTTGGGATAAACGGGACTAATCAGCACTAACTTAGCACTAAAATTTGTAGAATTGAATGTGATCGGGAATGGGGGGGCGCGTGAAGTTGGGACCCCCCACAGACATTTGAATAACTTCGTTAAAAGGCAGCACTAATTTGGGGTAAACAGCACTTCAGCCTAATCACAAAATATTTGGAGTTGAATGAACGGGGGAATGGGGGGTGCTGCACCCCCACAGACATTTTGAATAACTTCGTTAATAGGGAGCCTAATTTTGGGATAAAAGGCAAATCAGCACTAATTTAGCACTAAATATTTTTAGAATTTTAAAGAGATCGGATGAATGGGGGGGGCTGCGTGAAGTTTTGGCACCCCCCCCAGACATTGTTGAATAACTTCGTTAAAAAGGCCACAAATTTTGGGAAAAAAACGGCACAATCAGCACAATTTTAGCACTAAATATTTGTAAAAAGTTTTTAATGAGATCAAATGAATGGGGGGTGCTGCGTGAAGTTTGGACCCCCCCACAGACATTGTTGAATAATTTGTTAATAAGGGAGCACAATTTGGGATAAAAGGCACTAAACAGCACTAATTAGACTAAATATTTGTAGAGTTTAAAGAGATCGGATGAATGGGGGGTGCTGCACCCCCCCCAGAAAAATTGTTTAATAAATTCGTTAATAAGGCACCCTAATTTTGGGATAAACGGCACTAACAGCACAAATTTGCACTAAAATTTGTGAAATTTAATGAATCGGATGAATGGGGGGTGCTGCGTGAAGTTGGACCCCCCCACAAAAAGTTTAAACTTCGTTAATAAGGAGCTCTAAATTCGGGAAAACGGGGATAATCAGCCTAATTCAGCACTAAAAATTTTTGAGTTTGAATGAGATCAAAAAGAAAGGGGGGTGTGCGTAAGTTGGCACCCCCCCACAGACATGTTGAATAAATTCGTTAATAAGGCAGCACTAATTTTGGGGTAAACGGCACTAAAACACACAATTTACACTAATATTTGTAGGTTTGAAAGAGATCGGGGTGAATGGGGGGTGCGCACCCCCCCAGAATTGTTTAATACTTCGTTAAAAGGCAGCCTAAAATTTTTGGGATAAACGGCCTAATCAGCACTAATTTTGACTAAAAATTTGTAGAATTTGAAGAGATCGGATGAAAGGGGGGTGCTGCGGAAGTTGGGACCCCCCACAGACTTGTTGAAAAACTTCGTTTAAAAAGGGGCACAAATTTTTGGGGAAAAAAACCCCCCCTAATCAGCATAATTCAGCACTAAAAATTTTTAGAGTTGAAGAGATCGGGTGAAGGGGGTGCTGCACCCCCCACAGACCTGTTGAATAACTTCGTTAATAAGGAGCACAATTCTGGAAAAAAAGGCCAATAGCACAATTACACTAAAAATTTGTAGAATTTTAATGTGATCGGATGAATGGGGGGTGTGGTGAGTTGGGGACCCCCCAAGACATTGTTGAAAACTTTGTTATAAGGCAGCACTAATTTTTGGGATAAAAAGCCTAATCACACTAATTCGCACTAAATATTTTTAGAGTTGAATGAGTCGGATTTTTAATGGGGGGTGCTGCACCCCCACAGAATTGTTGAATAACTTCGTTAAAAAAGGCAGCACTAAAAATTTTGGGGTTAAGGCCTAATCAGCACTAATTAGCATAAAAATTTTAGAGTTTGAAAAGACGGATGAATGGGGGGTGCTGCACCCCCAAGACATTGTTGAATAATTTTTAATAAGGGGAGCCTAATTTAGGATTAACGGACTAATTTTGCACTAATTCAGCACTAAAATTTGTAGAGTTTTAAAGGGGACGGAGTATGGGGGGGCGCGTGAAGTTGGGCCCCCCCCGACATTGTTTAATACCGTTTAAAAAGGCAGCACTAATTTTGGGATAAACAGCACTAATAACTAATTCAGCACTAATTATTTGTAGAGTTTGAATGAATCGGTGAATGGGGGGTGCTGCACCCCCATAGACATTGTTTTAATAACTTCGTTAATAAGGGAGCACTAATTCGGGATAAACGGCACTAACAGCATAATTTAGCTCTTAATATTTTTAGAGTTTTTAAAGAGATCGGATTAATGGGGGGGGGGGCCCCCCCCCATGACATTGTTGAATAAATTCGTTAAAAAAGGGGAGCACTAATTCTGGGTTAAGGCACTAATTAGCCTAATTTTAGCACAAAAATTTGTAGAGTTTTAATGAGAATCGGATGTTGGGGGGGTGCCGTGAGTTGGCACCCCCCCCAGACATTGTTGAATAACTTCGTTAATAAGGCAGCACAATTTTGGGATAAAAGGCACTAATCAGCCTAATTTACAAAATTTTTAGAGTTTGAATGAGATCGGATGAATGGGGGGCTGCACCCCCCAAGGGCATTTTTGAAAACGCGTTAATAAGCAGCATAATTCTGGAATAACGGCATAATTAGCACTAATTTTAGCACTAAAATTTGTAAGTTTGAATGAGATCGGGTTTTTTTTTTTTTTTTTTTTTTCCCCCCCCCTTTTGTTTTTTTTTGGGTTTTGGGTTGATTTTTTTTTTTTTTGGTTTGTGGGATGGGGGGGGGTGCTGCACCCCCCACAGACATTGTTTAATATCTTCGTTACTAATGTAGCACTAATTCTGGGATAAAAAGGGATAATGCACTAATTTAGCAAAATATTTTTAAGTTTGAATGAATGGATGAAAGGGGGTGCTGCACCCCCCCAAAAACATTTTGAATAACTTTGTTAATAAGCAGCACAATTTGGGGTAAAAGGCACTAAAGCATAATTAGCACTAAAATTTGTGAGTTTTAATGAGACGGATGAAAGGGGGGGTGCTTTTCACCCCCCCCAAAACATTTTGAATAACTTCGTTTTTTAAAAGGCAGCACTAATTCTGGGATTAACAGCACTAATTAGCACTAATTCAGCACTAAATATTTGTAGAGTTTGAATGAGATCGGATGAATGGGGGGTGCCAACTTCACGGACCTACAAATTGCGGTAAATATTCAAAATCCAAAAATTTTCAAAAAAAGTTTCAAACAAAATTTCTTATTGGGCATATTTGTTTGATGAAAATGTAAAAACAAACAATATTTTTTAATTTTTTTCTAGGTGCTGGAATGAAAGGGTTAATAATACGTTTATTACTTTGAAACATTTCATTGTTTTCAGATTGCTCGTGGTGAGGCTGTTTGGCCACTCCCAACGGACTCTCCTCTGGCCGCTCTCCTCCTCAACATAGTGACCACCACCACTACCACCACCACCCCCGCCACCACAACCACCACAACCACCCCCACCACCCCAGCCCACTACCACAACTAAATACTGCATTAATTGGCCTGATATTGGTATTGTTTGTTATGATTATGTAAACGGGTGAAGTTTAAAACATTTTTTTTAAAATGTTACAAGTTTTACTATTTTAAAAATAATTTGATGTTATAATTTATGTGTATTTGACTGTCCTTTATTGGTTGTAAGCAATAAGTGTAATATTCATTGGGTTTGTGCCAAGCGAGCCAATCCCAAGTGATCCAAAATAATTGTCAAAGAATTCAAATTATTACATAAATATTTAATAAAATCGTGTTTTTGCTTAAAGGGGCTAAAACCCCCAAAACTTTTTTTTTACCACGTGATCTAAATAAAAAAAAATTTGAAATTTATATATGCTACCCGGCAATTTCACCATATTTAAGCATTGCGACCGAACATGTAAAGAAATAGATCATATTTTGTAATGTATTTACATTTTACATTCCCGAACATTTTTATCCTAGTCCTAATTTTTTACTGTCTTGTTTAAATTTGAAATTTATTTTTTGAATAGTTTCTTCGTTTAGACTTTAGATATTTCGATAGTCATTAAATATCGATGTCGAAAATGTTCCTACATGTCGATATGGTATCGAAATATCGATATATTTTCCCAGACGCGTGGAGGAAACGAGCGCGTTGAGTTTTAGGTGACCTTGACTTGAAACGGTGAGAATTAAACGTGAAAATTAATTTCATACTTACTTACACTACATGCTAATACGTGTTTTAACATTTTTTAAGATTTTATAAACGAGGGAGCGGAGCGACCGAGTGTCTCCATTCAACTCAAACGGCTCTCATTCTGTGATTCTGTCTGTCTGTCTGTCTGTCTGTCTGTCTGTCTGTCTGTCTGTTGTCTATCCGTCTGTCCGTCCGTCCGTCCATCCGTCCGTCGTCCGTCTGTCCTGTCTGTCTGTCTGTCTGTCTGTCTGTCTGTCTGTCGTCTGTCCGTCCGTCTGTCTGTCTGTCTGTCTGTCTGTCTGTCTGTACGTCTGTATGTCGAAAATCAGCCGAACCGCTGAACAGATTGCACTGAAATTTTAAACAGACATCCGGTACGAGTTTACTGAGAACCTTTAACAAAATCAGCTAGATGCATCGCGATTTAATCCCACAATAAATAAAAATGTGATTTTTTTAAAATATCGAATAGCATTTGTTTAGTAGCAGCTAGCGGGACGAAAGCTATGTGGCTGGCATGGCATAGGGGGTAAGAATTTAGCCTACCGCACGGAGGGTTGGGTTCGTTTCCCGTTAGTTAGAACTTTTTTTATATTTTTTCACCCACATATATTTTTGAGGGTGTGTTATATGGGAAATAAAAATAAGGTAATTTTGTTGAATCTCGGAAATTTGTTAATGTTTTACGCTCATACGTTTTGAACACGATTCGCATTTTGAATGTTCAATTTAAATAATTATTGTTGCTGAGTGAGTTCTAGTTTAAATAAGGTGACAGACGGACCGGTTTTAGAAGTCAGAACACTTTACCGGTGTCCCGAGTGACTTAACTAAGGAGACGCCAAAGTCGTTGTTAAACGAGTGAGTTGAGCCATGTGTTTGAGTACCCGGAATCATTCCCCATACTGGGCTGGATCCATCCTTATATACAGGGGAGGAAAGGGGTTGTTCCCGGGTACTCAACAATTGGCTCACTCACTCGTTTAACAACGACTTTGGCTTTTCCTTAGACTGGTAGTACACACACTTATCCCAACGTTTAACCGACGTCGGTATCACCTAAAAACCAACCACATCGTAAATTGGGATTATGCAGCTAAATATCTATGTTTAAAACAACGTGGGAAAAAATTATTAAGTTTAAAAACACCAACCGATTATAATCGGGTAGTACACACACTAATCCCCAAACGTTTAACCGACGTGGGTATAAACCTAAAAACCAACACATCGTAATTGGGGATATGCAGCTAAATATCTATGTAAACCAACGTCGGAAAATATATAAGCTAAACACCAACCGATTATAATTTTGGTAGTACCCCCTTAATCCCAACGTTTAACCGCCCGTCGTATCACCTAAAACCAAACATCAAATTTTTGGGGATTATGCAGCTAAATATCTATGTTAAACCAACGTCGGAAAAATATTAAGCTTAAACACCAACCGATTATAATCTGGTAGTACACACACGAATCAAAATTTTTACAGATTTTTTTTTTTTTTAAACAAATCTTTTGACTAATAACACCTACATGCTTATCCTATTGTAATGAATTTTTAACAGAACCTAAATTTTATGAATTAATATTTTCGTGTAAAATTTGACCCGCAATCCCAATAATTTTTCTTATAAAAATCGCAATTTTACGATTTTTTTCTTTTTTTAAAATTACGATTGTTAAAAAAAAGTAAATTTTTTAAATTTTAAATTTAATTTTTAAAAAATATCTTCGACTAAGTAAAAATTTTTTTTCACAGAACAACAGAAAATCCGCATAACACATGGCAGCTCAATGCACCAATTACGCTCATCCAACAACGCGGCAGGACTTAAGCGTTTTCCTAGTCAAATTAATTTAATTTCTGATTCCGTCCGCGGTGGCACATACTATTGTGACGCTGGCGAATTACACTACAGGAGGAGGACGCGGATTCGAATCCCTCACAAGGGATTGTTTAATGTTTTTAAATTGTCCTTCACACTCATCTATCATTACTTATCATTTCGAATATCAAACTTGAAATAAGAAGGACATTTTACAACAATATTCATCAACATTAATTTCTGATAACGAATTTTATAGAATTCTTTCGGCAAAGATTTGAAAAGCTGTAAGCAAACCTCGAATAGCAGATTGTGTTTATGTAATCTGATGACAAGCACATCCGGTGTCCAGATCCAGCCCACTTTACCTCCCCTACTTGCTTCGAGGCAGAGACGATCTTATTTTGCTAGGGAGCGCCACCAAATGGAGCCAAAATTGTGCTTTGAAAGGTGTTCGTACTTTTGGTCCTACGTCCACACTTTTCGAGCGATAAAAACGATTTTTTTTTGCATATTTAAAACAGTAATGTGAATCTAGCACGTTGGCTGATTTTTCAATTTCGCTTCCTTTTGGTCACACTAAGTCAGTAAACTTTGATCGAAAATGAACATTTTTTGACATTTTTTATGGACTTGGACAATTCGCGGGGAAAAATCTATGGCTAAAATGAAAAAACCAACGTGCTAAGATTACAAATTTAGTTACCTTTCAGGGGGAAAAAACAGAATCAAAATATATTGATTTTCCTGCCCGTAGTTCGAAAAGTACGAAAGTACTGCACATGACGCGCTCAACTTGGTGTTTGAATCGCACCCAAGCCTCTTAAATAGTACACACACACTAATCCAACGTTTAACCGACGTTGGCGTCTGAATTAAACCAAAATTACGAAGTGACCGCTAATACACCTAAAACCAACGATAGGCTACGTCGAAAATTGTATTTAAACGGACCAATATTATTACGTTGGTTTCAGCCCAGAAACTAATGTATGATCAACGTTGTATTGAGTAGAAAAACCAAAGTACCAATGTTCGACCCCAGCGACCAAAAACCAACGTAGGAGCGGCGACTGTGTTTCCCGTAGGGATATAGAAACGCTAGAAATCTAAATTTAAAAAACAATGTTGCAACTACTATACTGTCATGTATTAGGGTTAGGACCTAACAATGTGTCTACTCAACCGGAAGATGTCACGATCATGCTTGACGTCATTTACGCCGGATGCTACCGACGTGAGTTCATTTAGGGTCAAGACGTCTAGTTACTTTCCGGTGTGGCTCATTTTAGTTGCAATACAGGAAGGGAATTGACCGACAAAACGCTGAATACTAGAGATTGCACAACCTAAATAGTGCTAATAAATCGGACTTTGATTAGTGCACTGAAACGGAAGAGTGCGGACGTTCGTGGAGAACAGCCAGAGAGACGAGTGACAACCGTTGGCGGAGGAGGTCAGGACAGTTGAACAACAATCGCGACGTGAACCACCAATGTCCTGGAAGAGTTCTTAGTGAGGATTACCGGATGAAGAACCAGAACAAGGATTAACCATAAGAAGAGTGAAGATAGAAGACATCGCCCAGGGTCCGACATCAGGTGTCGGAGGGGCCAGTCTAAACCACATACCAGGGACTAGAAGCATTCGGTAAGCCATGCAAACCAATTAGTAAGTCATAGAGTCAGTAGAGGTATGAACCCACGGTCTGCCAGACGAACTCATAGGTTCGATCCTAGGCCAGAATAGAGGGTCATTATGTTTATCTCCTAATACAGTGCTGGTCTCTTAAGTGGAATCACGTCTAATTACTGTGTTCTACAACCCCCTCATGAACCCACCTATACCCACGATCCCTGGTCCGTGCTAGCTATTTAAGCCTAAAGAGTTACGCTTACGCCCCCACTTAAACACTCATTTGGCGATCACCACCCTCAGCCAAGGGCCTAACTAGCTATGCGTGACATGGTGATGGCGCCGGATTTGTATAGTTGCATTTTTGTGTACTGTGTACAAATGGGTTTTGGTGGGTTGTTTTGATGGGAGTAGATAGATACTCTGTGGGTGTCCGGCGTTAGCGCGCCTGCTTAAGTAGTTGGCGGCTTTCTTGCCTATTGTCTCGGCGACCAAGCTTTCCGTTTCCGTTGAACTGCAATCTCAGCATGAAGATACGTACACAGATCTTACCTGAGAAGTATCGAGAGGGGAGAGATGCAGAGTTTTGGGATTAGATCTTATGAAGCAGCGGCGTCTATAAATGGCTGGTCAGATGATAATAAGGTATATATTTTAGATTTGTTTTTGACAGGTAGTCAACATGAATGGTATCTCTATAAGACGTCGGAACATCGTCTGAAACCGTTTGATGGGGTTGGGGAGCGTCAAAATTAGAGTGGTCAGTGCTCAAGGCTAGTTTATTAATGGTGGGGTTTAAACGGGAGGATACTTCTCATCAGAGTATTGTCGATCAACAGGTTCCGTGTTCGAGTCCAGGGAGGCACTCTTAGTCAACAGGGTGGTTTTCAGTCTTACCCTCATCACAGCAAGGGGCTTTACTCTTATCCTCAATTTCAACGGGGCTATGGGGGGCTAATAATGCATCCCAACGGGGGGCTATGGGGGCACCTAGCGCATTTCAGCAGGGGGCTGTGTGGCCCGCAATGGCATTTCAACAAGGTGGCTATCAACAAGGTCCTCAAATGCAGCCGGTATCTTTTCCCGCGTCTATTCCCTCTAATATGCCAATGCAGCAGGGGGTTGCTTCAGGACAGCAGCCTGTGGGTCAGATGGGCCAAGGTAGTACACAGATGTATCAGGGTGGTAATAAGATATACCAAGGTGGTAATCAGATGTACCAGGGTGATAATCAGTTATACCAAGGCGGTAGTCTTATGCCACAGGGTGACACTTGGATGTTACAAATGGTTGCTAGGGAAACAGCAGGAGGGGAGGAAGCGGGAGCCTATATTCTTGATAAGGCTCGGCTGTGTGCTAAGGCAGATTTATGGATGACGGGTCAGGAAAGAGCTAGGTGGTGTGTTAAAGGTCTTTTGCCGGAGGTCCAAAAATTGCTGGTGGCGAATTTTCGTGTACGGATTATGATGATTTGTTGGACTTTGTGGACCCGGTAGTGGAGCCTTCAAAAGAACCAGTCATTCAGTTAGATCGGAGGACGGAAAATTTAAGGGAAGAATTTAATGATCTAGGGAGTGATAGTAATTGTCAAAATGCAAATTTGTCGGATAACGATTCGAGGGTTATGTGCGGTGAGATACAGGGACCCAGGGGTCAGGAAGGTATTGTCCACCGATCTCCTCAGCGTGATTTTGACAGAAGGGTAGTTTGTTTTTTATTGTCGAGAACAGGGTCATTTTAAGAGGGACTGTGTCAAGCTAGCGTTCGAAACTCGTCGAGGAGCACCTGTTGCTGTCTCGGGGGAGCGATACCATCTTCTGTGCCGTTAACACCGTTGGAGCACCCTGTCTTGGGGAGTAGTAGAACTGGGGTGCCGACCGTTTGCAATAATGAAAAAATTTCTAAGGTTTTGTGTCCTGTGGTTACGAGTAGTAGTGACTCTCCGGTGACGATTAACAGCAATAAAAAGGTATTTTCTAAGGTTTTGTGTCCATCTTCTGTGCCGTTTACACCGTTGGAGCGCCCTGTAGTGGAAAGTAGTGGCCTGAGTTGTCGACCGTTTGTAATAATGGGTTATTTCTAAGGTTTTGTGTCCTGTGGTTACGAGTAGTGACTCTCTGATGACGATTAACGGCAATGACAAGGTATTTTCTAAGGTTCTGTGTCCTGTGGTTAAAAGTTGTGACATTTCGGTGACAACTAATAGCAATGACAAGGTAATTTCTAAGGTTTTTAGTTCTAAGATTGATGATGGATGTTCTATGGTATCTACTACTCACGAGGATATAGGGGATGTTTTTGTTGTCTAATAGTAATGAGGAGGGTAGTGGAACCACTCACGTGGATATAGGGGATGCCTTGGGGATGTCATTGCTAGGTGAAGAGGGTAGTTCTTCGCTGTCTACCGTTCATGAAGAAGTAGGGGATGCCTTGGGGATGTCACTGCTAGGTGAAGAGGGTAGTTCTTCGCTGTCTACCGTTCATGAAGAAATAGGGGATGCCTTGGGGATGTCACTGCTTGGTGAAGAGAGTAGTACTTCACTGCCTACTGTCGATGAGGACGTAGGGGATGAAGTGGTGGTTTCGCTTCGTGGTGCCGAGGGCAGAAGTGCAACAGTGGCTACGTCTTGTGAGGATAGGAAGGAACCAGATGTGGTTGTTTGCCCTATTGTGGAGAGTAGTGGGACATCAATGTCCTACGCAGCATTGGTTAAGGGGAGCGCCAAAAGGGTGTCATACCCTAGTATGGGAAGTGGTGGCACTGACAGTACCCATTATCTCTGCAGTTCAAAAGGAGTGGTTAGCAGTGCTTTTACAATTCGCTATTGGTTCAAATGGGGTGGAAATGCCGTCTCATTTGCACTTGGCTTCAAGGGTTGGAGGAACCAGGGGTGGTTTCACAGTCCTTAGTGCATAGTTATGCCATGGACTTAATTCTTTGTAGTTATACTGTTTGTGATTTCATTTGCGAGGTCTATATTAGCAGATGTGACTATGTTTTTTCTCAGTGTCAGTAGTAGGCCTATGTATTCCGCTGAGCTAGTAATTGTCGGTCAAGCCTTCTGAGTGAGGCACAGGCAATGTGAATGAACATCGAGTCTTCTAATTGTTGCAATTAATTAATTGTTTGGTCTTGTCGATGCGGCAGAAGTTGCACATTCAAGATCTTATGTAAAAAAAGTGGACGTGGGTTCTTACCAGACTCTGGTGACGGTGAGCATGGCTGTATTAACAAGAAACAAGTTTTTGTTGTTGGTTAGTAATTTATAAGTTATATGTTTTATTATAAAAAATTAGAAATGTTTTTATTTCAATTTAAAAAAACATTTTGTTAAATCATTCAGAAATACAGTAAATTTAATCTGGTTATTTGTTTCAAAAAGTTTTGCATTGTTAATTGTAAATTCATTGGTTTGGTCTGTGAATTGAGATTATAAAATATTCTTACTGATTACGAGTTATGCTGGCGAGCCGAGTCATGGCAGTAATGTTATGTAATGCGTCAGCTGTTTCTTGTTGTAACGGGCGAGCTGTCAAGTGATGGCACGTGGTTTTGTTGTAGTACGCAAATGGCTGTTCGTTTGTTTATTTGTGTTATAGTTGACGCGTCCCGCTCACTCGAATGGGTATCGGGTGGAGGAGGGGAAGGCAGTACATGCCTGCGCTTCTGACTGACGACGGAGGAGTGTCCGGCTCGTATAGTCACCATGTCGGTACCACGCTGTCAAATTATTTTGATTTTGAAAAAACTAGGAATTTTCCAGGAGTTCCAAATATTATTACTTAGGGATATTGGACAGTAAATCTTAATGTGCCTACCTATTGTTTTCGTTTGGAATTACACACAAACAAATAATTAGCTAATTTATACTTGTGTTTTTTTGTTATTGTATGTGTATAGACTAAGATATAGGGATTTACAGGTTAAAATTATTTGATTCCTAATTCACAGGAATTATAGATTTGATTAGGAAGGTTTAACTGTCGTAGAGTCACGTTTTCTTATATTAGTACCTGGATGTACATGCCAAAGGCGAGGTTATGAAGTTCGTCCGCAAAACGTGGAATTCCTTTATTTTATTTTTTTCTTTCTTAAACTAGGATTTTCAGCTTAGGGGTCCTGGTATGTTGGTTTCACTGGTTCTTTGGAGAGGATGTGGCGCCAAATGAAGTGAATCTTTGCCAAGACAGAAGAGATCTTTCGGCCAAGACAAAGGAAGAGAAACAGGGGAAGAAGACATCATCGCCAGAGGAAATGTTAATAGTCAACGGAGGTCTTCAAGCTACCAGCAGCCCAGGTCACGAGGACGTGCCCTATAGTAGCGGGGGGCATGTCATGTATTAGGGTTAGGACCCTAACACATGTGTCTACTCAACCGGGAAGATGTCACGATCATGCTTGACGTCATTTACGCCGGATGCTACCGACGTGAGTTCATTTAGGGTCAAGACGTCTAGTTACTTTCCGGTGTGGCTCATTTTAGTTGCAATACAGGAAGGGAATTGACCGACAAAACGCTGAATACTAGAGATTGCACAACTAAATAGTGCTAATAAATCGGACTTTGATTAAGTGCACTGAACGTAAGAGTGCGGACGTTCGTGGAGAACAGCCAGAGAGACGAGTGACAACCGTTGGCGGAGGAGGTCAGGACAGTTGAACAACAATCGCGACGTGAACCACCAATGTCCTGGAAGAGTTCTTAGTGAGGATTACCGGATGAAGAACCAGAACAAGGATTAACCATAAGAAGAGGTGAAGAGAGAAGACATCGCCCAGGGTCCGACATCAGGGTGTCGGAGGGGGCCAGTCTAAACCACATACTGGGGACTCGAAGCATTCGTGAAGCCATGCAAACCAATTAGTACGTCATAGAGTCCGTCGAGGTGATGAACCCACGGTCTGCCAGACGGAACTCATAGGTTCGATCCTAGGCCAGAATAGGGGGGTCATTATGTTTATCTCTAATACAGTGCTGGTCTCTTAAGTGGAATCACGTCTAATTACTGTGTCTACAACCCCTCATGAACCCACCTACCCACGATCTCTGGTCCGTGCTAGCTATTTAAGGCTTAAGAGTTACGCTACGCCCCCACTTAAACACTCATTTGGCGATCACCACCCCCAGCCAAAGGGCCTAACTAGCTATGCGTGACAATACGTTGATCACAGCTTGATCACACAATGGTCACACCCGATCAAGCTAAACAAGCTAATTAATTAACATAATTAGTGGAAACTTTATGCAGCAACCACAATAGCGATTCCCGCCGTGTTTTCCTCTAATTCTGGTTAAGTTGGCTAGATAGAAGCTTGATCACCTTTTATTGAGTTATTAATGCGCGAATCAATTAATAAACATTATATTTGGCCGCTTATTAATAACCGAATAAATGGTGATCAAGCTACGTTGAGGGATGATCAAGCTTCTCTCTATAGCCAACTTGACCAGAATTAGAGGAATCGCGGTTGAAATCAGCAATTGGGTTGCTGCATAAAGTTAAAGCAGGCCAGTTATAATGTTTAATAATTGATTTGCTTATTAATAAGCCATTAACAGATAATCAAACTACGTTGAGGGATGATCAAGCTTCTCTCTGGCCAATTTGACCAAAATGAGAGAAATCACGACTGAAATCGGCAATAAGGTTTCTGCATAAAGCTAGCAGGCCAGTTGTAATGTTTATCATTTAACTTGAATTTAATTGAACTTGAACATTGTATTTTATTATTATATATTGTACAAATACTATTGGGCAGATGCTCTTTCTGTCATTCTCGCATTTATTATTAATTGTTACATGTTCAAATGTACAAATTAATGCAAATATTAATAATTAATAAAAAATATATCAAGTATTGTTTTGCTTATTAATAATTACTGTGAGTATTTTTGGACGAATACGTGTTGCAAATGTGTAATGTAAAATATGTACACATGACAGACATAACATAGCACACTTTTAATGTTAGTACAGAGTTCAGACGTATGAGATGTATGAAATGAAGCTAGAAAATTAGGCTTATTACAAAAGAGTTCATTATTTTTGTTTTTGTTTTTATTTCATCACTTGAAGAATAAAAGACAATTAATTAGGGATAAGAGACTTTTAAACACACCCGTTGCAAATTTTTGAGCTATTATCCACCATTATCTAATTAGTCTTCAAAATCGATCTGCAATAGCTCTCCAGACGGCACCTACAGTAGCGCATAATGGTAGCATAACAACAAGATGCGGTGTAGTAGTCGTGACATATTACCGGCGCAGCGATGCCATCTAGTAGCAGTAAGTAGAAACAGAATAAGAGGACAGTCGTACAAAAGGTCAGTCGTGGTAGATAAAAGTGATATATCAATCGTCCATTATGAAAATTTGCAAAAGGTCAGTCGTACATCCGTCGTATAGTGGGTGATGATATTTTTAAAATATATTTTAAAATGTTGAAATACCCTAAAATTTTTGCTAATATAATAAGATAAAATTAATAAAGTAAAAATATAAAGTCAGTCGTCCAATATGTCAATTTTTAATAGGTCAGTCGAGGTTTTTCGATTCAACTCGACACAAATACAGCCATAGGCAATTTTACATTGTGCATTGTAAGCATAATAACATTACTAACTAACATAAACTAAAATGATAACACAGAAGAAATATATTATGCCCATGATTAATGAATGAATTAATGATAATGATAGGTGCCTTTCTATTTCAATCTTACTTAATTATGTAAAGTAGCATACATATTATTAAATACAGTTCATAATTATTGTTGCTGTGACCTCTGGAACAGTTTATATTCGTGTTGCCACCACACTTGAGGCTCCCAATCAGGGGCGTAGGAATAGGGGTGCAGTTGCATCTTGGCCCTGAGAGATAGAGGGCCCTCAAGGGGTTTACGGCAAGAGGGGGCAAGGCAGTGGCGGATACAGAATCGTCGGTGGGGCGTTTCTCCCCCCTTCCCCACCCATGATTCTTTAAAAATAAAATATTTCATACTTTTCCGTAATGATGTTATTATTTTGTCGTTCAAAACCTCTGAAACGTGTCTGCTCGGCCAATAGTAAATTGGAAATAAGATCAAAATTTAATATATTGCCAAGTATGCTATGAATTGTAAGCTCGACATGACCACAGAACAATTTGGGCACACAAACTACATTGTTTCGGTATTGCATTCATCAGCCGACCACTTTCTAAAACGCACCAAATACACTCTAAAAACCTGATTTTCAAACAAAATTACCTGCGGCGCTTTGAAAGCCCCCTATACCCCCCGTGCTAGGTCCCTTTCCAAGGATGTACATGCAGGCACGTATTGCCCCTCCCCCTGTGATTATGTCCTAGATCCGCCACTGGGGCAAGGAAGCCCATCGAGCAGCCTTGCACCCAGGCCTTTGAATTCCTAGCTACGCCACTGCTTCCAATCAGTCTTATCACTGACATTTGACCTCTGAGCTGATCTCCTCACCCCACCCAGGGACTTCCATCTTGAGATGAACTTTGCAACTGAGTCGACTCGGCAAGTGTGGATTGGCCGACTTACAACACGCCATAGCGGGACCTTGTGTTGGTCGCTTGCTATTGGACGACGGACATCTTGTGATTCTGTTCCTTCAAAGTTCGCTGACCTGGTGTTGCATATGGCTGGTTGTATATAGCAATGACTGCAATCTCTCCCATCATTCGCAGCCCAGAGCTTCGTCATCTCATCCGTGATCTCTCTGTCAACTATGTCCAAGGTGTTGTTTGCACTGCTTTTGGTTTCAGGACCCCACGTTGTCCGTGAGTAACTCATTCTGTTCCATTTTTTATTTCTGAACTGTATTAAATATTGACAAAACTACAGGAGTGTTTCATGTATAACAAAATCAAGACGTTAATATTATTTTTCACTTTTACGTTTATCCCAATTGGTGACATCAACTTATTTTCAAGGGAAAGCTATTGATACTTACTATAATCTCTTCAGTATATGTGTTGTGTTGAAGTTTAATCATCTCTAGGAATACACCAATTTCATATCAACATATTAACTTAAATTATATTATAGAAGGATTTACATATTTCAGATTGTCATGTTTATTAGCACAGGTCAACTGCATGAGCATGTCCTGTCTTATTGTTTCACAATGCGGTCTTTAGTTTAGAAGTCCGTTTTGGGAAAACCGACACCCGGGTATCAACTCCGCTCTAGTTGTATATAGCTCTAGATTGTGTTAATATAATAAATTCCCTGTACGGGATTGTTTCCCATCTGGTCAAGTGTACAAATAAGCCCTTGCTGTATCTGCACAAGGTAAATTATATTATTTATAATCAATGTTCCGGTGGTATGTGCAAAGACATCAGATTCCTTGCAGTGCTGTACCATGTATTCATATCTCATAATAATTGCAACATTTCAAAAGTTGGTTAGATGCAGGATCGGTTGGGCAGTGTTTATATGTCCGCCCGGCCAGTGGGGTACCCTGGTTCAATCAAGTGTAATTAGTGTGTACAAACATCTATCTCACAACTACTGATGTCTTGTCTCCAGGTGTCGCGTCCTTCAGCCTCAACATCAGGCCTGACCATGTGCGTGTGAACGAGGACGCCCAAACTGTCTCATTCATCTGCTCAGCTGACGTGGCCCTCGCCGGGTGTCAGGTCAGGTGGTGGGATAGTGGTAACGAGGCAGGTCCGCTGCTAGAACTGAGCCGGGGGCCTCAGTCCGAGGACGACCCTGCCCACCTGGTCCGCTACCAGCTAACCGGCTACAGCTACAGCGGCCGGGGTCTGGGGGCCGGGGACTGCGGGGTCTCGCTGCAGGTGGTGGGCGCCAAGACATGGATGGTCGCCTGTCGCGTCCGAGCCGAGAGAGGAGGTTGGAAGTACTCCTGGGCCGAGTTGTATGCCGGTGAGTTGAGCACAGTCTTCACACAGTATAGTATCTGTAACAACACGGGATGTGAAACGCGTCCACCCACCCTCACAACCTAGAACGGAATAAAACAAGAAACCTCAACCACATCACAGTAGAGACAGAGTATCGGGCAGTCAAGTGGAACACGTGGTAATTGAGGTTTCTCAAACTGGTTCGATTTATGTTGTAGGTCGAGGGTCTTGTGTAGCAGATCCAGGACACCATGTGCAGCATCTCCCAAGTCGAGAGTTAGTACGGGAGTTAAGATATTATTTGGAAAACATATTGCACAGACAGGGTCTCGAATGGACAAGTTTAAAAGTGAAATTCTTCTTTAAAAAAAAGTTCAAACTGGTTTAAACCTGCACCAGTTTTACAGCATTTTTAACCGTTTGTGTCACACATCCCCGTCCGAGGTGTTTTTAGATATAATATGAACCCGGTTTTTGACCAGCTTCACCAATATTGGTTCGATTAAAAAACTGTTTTCTCCTCATCATCGCTCCCGTTGAGAGAAGAGGATTTTGAAGAAGAAAATAAGAAAAAATATTTAGCTCACATTTAGGCTCAAATAATACTAAAAACCGGTTTTTCCATGTTAAATCGAGGGTTTTTGTCCTAGCGCAAAACAGTTGTGTTCAGACGGTCGATCCCGTTTCTTAAAAAAAAGGGATGGGGGGTGTGACACGAACGGATAAAAACAAGGTGAAACTGGTACCGGTTTGAACCAGATTTTACCAGTTTTAGAGAAAGAGTTTTTCATGTTTCAACTAGATTTTTCGATTGTCTTTCGGTATAGTTGGCGTTTTCCAAAAAATCACCTCAAGTGCACTAACTCTGTATTGGCGAGATACCCCACACACATCATGCTGCAGGTGACCCCCCCCCCCACTTGGCTTGGTTCTTGTTGTAGTAGTAGTAGTAAGTAGTAGTAGTTGTTGTTGTTGTTGTTGTTGTTGTTGTTGTTGTTGTTGTTGTTGTTGTTGAGCCAGTATGTGACCAAGCAACAAGTGTTTAAACTTTCACTCTGATATCAACGAGAAGGTTTCCTGGTCCGACATGGTTGGCTGGAGTAAATCACTAGACAGTCTTGACCCAGTCTAGTCTGAGTGACAACAACACGGAATGTGTTTCTCCCTCTTTACAGACGATGCCCCCCTCCCTGCCACCTGGATACCGAGTGAGCTGGTAGTCCTCCCGGGCGGGGAGGCGAGGTACATGTTGAAGGCTGGGGTGCCTCTGAGTCACTGCGAGTTCATCCTGCCTAGTGCTGGGCTCGACTTCCACCAGGGAGCAGAGTCTAACCATAGCACCGGCCGGCATCTCTACCTCGGGGCCGGACTGCAGAGCGGAGAGTGTGGCCTCCATCTTACCAACATCAGCGAGGCGGACAACGGACAGGTCAAGAGTTATATTTGGTCTCGCACATGGAAGACTGACCACAGATACACGGCGCTCGTCGTGGCACGTGAGTCAAGGTGTATAAGTACTTATTAGGCTCAACCAGATTTATTTGGTCCAGCATTAACATTGTTTTTATTTCATTTCTTGTTTAAAATCAGGCATCATCAGGCGCAATAGGTGTAGATTGATTAGAAACAAATCTGGCTAAAAAAAGTTTTGGCTCACTTTAGGCACAAAAATACTTTTTTTATCCAAGGTTTGTACTGTTGACATCTTTTACTGCCAGCTTATCTTCTATTAGGACGGAATCTTTCATCCGAACACGATGGTGTAAATCCTTTTGGGCTACGACAAAACTTCTACCTTTTGCAGGCTTAGGAACCTTCATTATTGTCTGTTCTGACTTCCCGAAAACTCAAGTGTTTGCAAATTTCTTACAGCTGTCAATTATAATATGTAGATTTGACATTCAGAACAAACCATCAATCACGATCAGCTTTTGTCGTGAATTGATTATACCATTTAAAATATGTTTAAAACAAGCTTCCCATCTAAATAAATTTGCCCTTGTTTCATCCTCTGCAGATCGCAACATTTTACTTTAGACACAGCTTGTGGCTAGCTCTATAATAAAACCATGTCGTCCCTTGTGTGTTTACTTCGACTTAATCTAGTTTAGTCGTGGGCCATGTGTTTCATTCACGCCAGCAGCTCACTTACCCGTCCGAATCCCAGTCTCCTGTGAGATGTGGAGAGTCGCCCTGTTACCTCAGTGTTTTCTCTCAGTGTTGCCATGTGTTGCTTCAGGTCCCCCCACGCCCAACTCTCTGCACCAACTCTGAGCATGAGGTGCCGGAGAGTCGCCCTGTCGCCAACATTACCTGGTTCCTGGTCGACGATGTCATCCGCAAGGACATCATCGACGACACTCAAGCCAGGGGTCAGGACGAATGGAGGTGGCCCTGGACGACGGGGGCAATCAGGCAGACCGTCACACTACAGTTCCAGCCCCTATACAACGGCAAGAGCTTGAAGTGTGTGGTCTCGCATTTCGCCTTGGCAACGCCACTGGTGGCGAGACAACAAATTTGGTTTACTGGTGAGCTATGCACTGCAGCACTCTTATATTTAATGCTTTATTAATTGTTTTGAATGCTTTACGATCTGAAATGTTGACTTGAGCTTGAAATGACACAGGAACCTCATTGATAAATACCTTGAATACGTGTGGATTTACTTTTACTACAATATTCCAGTACAGGAAATGAAAGGTTGTACTAACGTACATAGCACACGAGCAAGGAGGTAATGCATGATATTGATAGTACGTTCAAAAGCAGGTACATTTCAACTAACCTAAAGTTCAGTGTTCATACCTCTGTAAATCTTAGATATTTATTAATCCGGAATTGAGACCTGTTTTTCTTGCATTCAAAACGCCTTTATCTGTTTCCAATATTATTCACAACAATTTTATCATAAATAATTTTTCTTACCGGAATTTATTTTTTCTGCTTAGCCCCTACTGCGTCAGTAACGTCCGTGGTAAGTTGTCCTCCCCTTGCATCTCATACAGTCGACTACACTTGCACATTCGCCGGAGAAGAAGTGAACTGCAGCCAGCCTCAGTGCGGCGGGACTCGGGCCGAGTGGAGGTGCAAACCTGGGTCAATGGCAGCAGACGGCATCATCTCCAACACCGTGAACTGTCGGAGCTCAGGGGAGTGGAACCCACCACGGGAAATCACGTGCTCGCCAGGTACACACTGTTAGATGGCCAAGTCTTGTAGAAAGGGGAAAATAATCATTGTTACAATTGTTACAATTTGTATGTCTTAAGTAATTGTAGGGCCTTCAAATTCCAACTCGACACCTTCTCGCGGTTTGGCCCGTTAAAAGGGGAGTTTTACTCCCTGAAACTAATGGCGAGCTCTGGGTCGTCGTCGGGGAACCCCTTCCCTTTGACTACCTCCCCGACGGCGACGACAAAGACAACACGGACGGATGATGACACAGACGGAGACGACCACGACGTGGGGGAACCCCTGCCCTCCCCATATGATTGTGGCTGGTTCTGAGCAGCAGAGGCCTGTCCACCCTTGTCCCCCCGCGTCATCCCTTACGTCCCTCCCTTCATCTCGATTAGCCAAGTTGCATAAATATGAGACGTTAAGTAATATCCAATCAATCAATCATTAAGTAATTGTATGGGCCAAGGCCTGAGGTAAATAAGTGGACTATTTTAATTAAAGATTTCAACAATTATCGTATATCGATAATCGATATTATCGCGATATAGGTGGCTGTATCGCGATAATCGTAAGATATAAATAGTGTTAGCTATATCGCTATAATTAATTATTGGGAATACGGATTTTTAATAGAAAATTCAGTTGCATATACACCGTACACGTTTATATGACTAATGGACGATGCTACAACAATATTTTTCTCCTGAATTCTGGATTTCATGGAATTCGCAGTGTCTCAAAATGTTTTTTTCCGCTCACGATCTATTTGACGGATTTCAATTTCAATGACCCCTCAAAAAATATAGCTCCAATGTTTTATTTTTATTTTTTATTTTTGTCTGTTTGTTAGCTAACTACCAGGCAAACGGCATATCCGATCTTGATAAAAATTGGAGGTAACTTGCGAAATCTATGAACTTAGAGGTGTATTGTTTTAGGATACAATCGAACAAATATTTCTCATAAATATATCGTACTTTTACGATTTTTTCGATTTTTTGTCCGATATTTTCGTGCCATTTGGGCCAATTCTGACCAAACGGGTGGGGCTACAACGTTCATATTATACATACACATTAAGGTTATGGTGATGTAGTACCTTTTGAAAGAAAAATTGAAAAAGTAAGACAGAATCCATAGAAATAAAGCTTTAATGTAAGTTTTTTTATTTTTTTGTGCGATATTTTCGTGCCATTTTGGCCAATTCTGACCAAACGGGTGGGGCTACAACGTTCAAATTACACATGGACATTAAGGTTATGGTTATGTAGTACATTTATAAAAGAAAAAGTTGAAAAAGTGAGCCAGAATCCATAGAAATAAAGTTTTTTATATAAGTTTTTTACGGTAAATAATACCAATTTGACAAGTAACAATAGAAACTTGACAACAATCACCTACAATGCAAAGTCAGCAAAGCGAAGCACTTGCAAAAGTAAAGATATCCCACGCTAACTAAAAACTAAAAAAAAGCTCATCCATCAACGCGGTCGGACTTAAGCGTTTTCCTAGTTTAAATCCTATGGTATAGCTTTGTTGATTTCAGATATTTAAAAACATTGGTAATATTCTCAGATTCATCAGATAAAATATCTTTTAAATTAGGTTTTAGTTTAAAATCATTCCTCTCGTCCATGAATTGAGGACATTCCACTAAAATGTGCTTAACAGATAAGGCCGATGCACAATTGCCCGGGAACGAGAACGGGAACGAGAACGGGAACGAGAACGGGAACGGGAAGACGCTAACGTTAAGGGACTTCGATGCACAAAAGCCAGTAAAGCAAACCGACGGCAATAAATCAAATAATAAGTGTGTTATTTATATTTTGTTATTTTGTTATTCCGCATATTTGTATTTAATTTATTGGATGAGCGAAGCGAAGACTTCAATTTCACTTACCCCTCAAAAAATTTAGCTCCAATGTTTTTTTTTTTTGTATTTTTTGTCTGTTTGTTAGCTTACTACCAGGCAAACGGCATATCCGATCTTTATGAAAATTGGAGGGGACCTTCTAAATCTCTGAACTTAGAGGTGTATTGTTTTTGGTTACAATCGAAGAAATATTTTTGATGAATATCGTACTTTTACGATTTTTTTCGATTTTTGGTGCGATATTTTCGTGCCATTTGGGCCGATTCTGACCAAACGGGTGGGGCTACAACGTTCATTGGATGAGCGAAGCGAAGACTTCAATTTCACTGACCCCCAAAAAATTTAGCTCGGGTGTTTTTTTTTTTGTTTTTTTTTTTTTTGTTTGTTTTTCTGTCTGTTTGTTAACTCTCTACCAGGCAAACGGCATATCCGATCTTGATGAAAATTTGAGGGGACCTTCGAAATCTCTGAACTTAGAGGTGTATTGTTTTCGGGTACAATCGTAGAAATATTTCTCATGAATATCGTACTTTTACTTTTTTTTTCGATTTTTAGTGCGATATTTTCGTGCCATTTGGGCCAATTCTGACCAAACGGGTGGGGCTTCAACGTTCATATTATACATTGACATTAAGGTTATGGTGATAAAGTACCTTTTGAAAGAAAAAGTTGACAAAATTACCCAGAATCCATAGAAATAAAGCTTTTAATATAAGTTTTTAACGGTAAATAATAACAAATTGACAAGTAACAATAGAAACTTGACAACAATCACCTACAATGCGTGGACAGCAAAACAAAGCAACAAAGCACTCGCAAAAGTAAAGATATCCCACGCAGACTAAAAACTTTAAAAAAAAGCTCATCCATCAACGCGGCGGGACTTTAGCGTTTTCCTAGTATTTTACATGGACATTAATGTAATGGTGATGTACTCCTTTTTGAAAGAAAAAAATGAAAAAGTTATCCAAAATCCATAGAAATAAAGGTTTTAATATGAGTTTTTTGAAATGTATAACAATAATTAACAAGTAACTATAGAAACTTGACAACAATCACCTACAATGCGTTCATAAAGCAATCTTCGGGCCTACAGATATTTGACATTCTAATAACCCTAGCAATTAGTACTTTATAAAAATTATTCTAATTTAACAAAAATGATTTTGCAATGGAACTTGAAGAAGTAAAGAGATCCCACGCATACTTAATTTTTTAAAAAAAAGCTCATCCATCAACGCGACGGGACTTAAGCGTTTTCCTAGTATCGCATAATATTACTCGCGTATAAACCATCAATCAGCTGATAAAATAGTTTTAGGACGTGCACATCTAGATTCCGATTGGTTCCGGTAACGTACGGAACGGGAACGTTTCGGAAAGTTAAAACTTGGAGTTGTTCCCGTTGTCGTTGCCGGGATACGGGAACGACCGGCAACGGGAAGCTTTATTGTGCATCGTGTCGTGAGTTAACGTGTGGTTCAACTTTCTTCCCGTTATCGGTATCGGTAACGTTATCGTTACCGGGCAATTGTGCATCGGCCTTTAAAATCTCCCCACACTGCTCACAGGGGGGTGGATCTTCACCTCTTGAAAGGTATCCTTGAGTGAGATGTGTGTGTCCAATGCGTAGACGGGTCAGAACAACCTCTTCGCGTTGAGAAGATCGCCTTGGAAGTGTTCTTTTGCTATGAATGAATAAATTACTAGGAAAACGCTAAAGTCCCGTCGCGTTGATGGATGAGCTTTTTTAAAAAAAAAATAGTATGCGTGGGATCTTTACTTCTTCAAGTTCCATTACAAAATCATTTTTAAATTAGAATAATTTTTATAAAGTACTAATTGCTAGGGTAATCAGAATGTCAAATATCTGTAGGCCCTAAGATTGCTTTGTGAACACATTGTAGGTGATTGTTGTCAAGTTTCTATAGTTACTTGTTAATTATATTGTTATACATTTCAAAAAACTCATATTTAAAACCTTTATTTCTATGGATTCTGGGTAACTTTTTCAACTTTTTCTTTCAAAAGGTACTACATCACCATAACCTTAATGTCCATGTATAATATGAACGTTGTAGCCCCCCCCCCCCCCCCGTTTGGTCAGAATTGGCCCAAATGGCACGAAAATATCGTACTAAAATCGAAAAAAATCGTCAAAGTACGATATTCATCAGAAATATTTCTTCGTTTGAACCCAAAAACAATACACCTCTAAGTTCAGAGATTTCGAAGGTCCCCCTTCAATTTTCATCAAGATCGTATATGCCGTTTGCCTGGTAGTTAGCTAACAGACAGAAAAAAAGAAAAAAAAAACACCAGAGCTAAATTATTTGGGGGCCAGTGAAATTGAAGTCTTCGCTTCGCTCATCCAATTACGAAAAATTTAGCTTGGGTGTTTTTTTTTTGTTTTTTTTTGTCTGTTTGTTAGCTAACTACCAGGCAAACGGCATACCCCATCTTGATGAAAATTGGAGGGGACCTGCTAAATCTCTGAACTTAGAAGTGTATTGTCTTCTGTCTGATCCCTGGGCTGTTTCGTCGTGTCGATGATGAGGCACTGCTCGACGTTTCGCCACCATGTTGGTGGCTTCTTCAAGAATGATGGGATGGATGATGAAGCAGGCTGTATATATACCTCCTGCTGGTAGATGAATCAACAGGTGGGGGACAGGGCCCTAACCAATGGGAACGCTCCTTGTCTCTCATTGGCTAGGCTCGAGTCCTACTCCGTCTTGTCAATAACTAACCCTATGGCTAGGCCAACATGCTTTTTTTTTTTTTTTTTTTTTTTTTTTTGCCCGTTTGCACGGTTTTTTAGGCTTCTTTCTAGTTCTTAGGCGTCCAGTCCACTCAGATAGTATCTCTTGATTTCTTGTAGTAATTGTTTCCATTTGTGATGTTGCTATTGCAGTTGCTGTGTTTACAATTGTTGTAGTTGTTGTTAAACGTGGTGATTCATCTGGTATATTATTATTATTGATTGCCACCTCTGTGTCTATCCTTTCTTCATCCTCAGTGCTACTTTCTATACACCCCACCCACTTCAACACTGGGTCCCATGCACGGCTCAGTGGAAAACTGCTATCTCTATTTAAGTTATTCTTGTGTTTACGAATTTCAATCGCTTCCCGGAACAAACGATTCCAACCAGTTATCTGCTTGACTAGGACCTTTGTTTTATCAAACTGTATCTGGTGGTCATTTCCTAAGGCATGGTCTGCTACTGCCGAGAGTCGTTGATGCCGTTTTACATCGAGATCCCCTCTATCATCTGGTATAGCCTTCGCCGCGTAACCCAGTCGCACATGGCTCTCGTGTTCTTTGATCCTTGTAGAAATCTTGCGACCTGTCTCACCTATATAGACCTCTCCACAGTCACACGTAATTCTATATATACCACATGAATCTAAAGGGTCGGATCCTTTCACCGATCTTATGAGAGAGTTTATCTTCTTATCAGTATTAAAATAGGTCTTGATGGAGTGTCTTTTTAAAACTCTACTTATTTCATCAGTTGTTTTATGGACATAGGGGAGTACCGCTGTAGCAATCACTTCTTGGTTTACTTGTTGAGTGGGTCTGTCTTTATTGGTCACCCTGTTGAAAGCTTGCCGTATATCTCTTTCTTTATACCCATTCTGTTTGAAGGCCTTCCTCAGTTCATCTAACTCACTTTCTATGTGGTCAGCATCTGCTAGGCGTTTCGCCCTCGTTGTCAAACAATTTAACACCGACGCTTTCTGCTTAGGGTGGTGATGAGACTCTGCATGTAGGTATCTGTTGGTGTGCGTGGGTTTCCGGTATACTGTGTGTCCTATGGAACCATCTGTTTTCCTCTTGATCAATACATCCAGGAAAGGCAATTGTTTGTTAGATTCTAACTCCATGGTGAATTTTATAGTTGCGTGTTGATCATTGACGAACAACAGAAACTCGTCTAAAAGGGGTTTACCATGGGGCCAAACGAACCAAATATCATCTATATATCGAAGCCAACAGGTTGGTTTGTGTGGTGCAGACTCTAATAACTTGGTTTCAAAATCATCCATGAAAATATTGGCCACTACAGGTGATAGCGGAGATCCCATCCCCAGTTATTGACAAGACGGAGTAGGGACTCGAGCCTAGCCAATGAGAGACAAGGAGCGTTCCCATTGGTTAGGGCCCTGTCCCCCACCTGTTGATTCATCTACCAGCAGGAGGTATATATACAGCCTGCTTCATCATCCATCCCATCATTCTTGAAGAAGCCACCAACATGGGTGGCGAAACGTCGAGCAGTGCCTCATCATCGACACGACGAAACAGCCCAGGGATCAGACAGAAGACATCTACGGGTCGTGAAAGCCTACAACATCTCATTAGAGGTGTATTGTTTTTGGGTACAATCGAAGAAATATTTCTCATGAATATCGTACTTATACGATTTTTTTCGATTTTTAGTGCGATATTTTCGTGCCGTTTGGGCCGATTCTGACCAAACGGGTGGGGCTACAACGTTCATATTTTACATGGACATTACGGTTATGGTGCTGTAGTACCTTTTGAAAGAAAAAGTTGAAATAATTATCCAAAATCCATAGAAATAAAGGTTTTAATATGAGTTTTTTGAAGTCTATAACAATAATTAACAAGTAATTATAGAAACTTGACAACAATCACCTACAATGCGTTCAAAAAGCAATCTTCGGGCCTACAGATATTTGACATTCTAATTACTCTAGCGATTAGTGCAACTTTATAAAAATTATTCCAATTCATAAATGATTTTGCAATGGAACTTGAAGAAGTAAAGAGATCCCACGCATACTAAAATATTTTTTAAAAAAAGCTCATCCATCAACGCGACGGGACTTAAGCGTTTTCCTAGTTATAATTATATTTAATTAGTCGGAAAACACTCCTGTAAATGGTAAATCCATGTACTTAATCGAATGCACCAACAATTTAAAATGAGTAAGCTACCGGAACGGCGGTATAGTGGCTAAGACGTTCACTCAGCAAGCTGGAGACCTTTTTGATTGTTATTTTAAAGATTTAATGACTATATGTTTGTCTTTGTATTCTTTAATATATTGAATTGATTGTGTGGGAATTTGACCCCCTTTTAAAAAAATAATTAAATAATAATAATTATTATTATTATTACCATAATCATATCTGATTTAATCATTGCATTATTTTGGCTATTTAACTCATAATCATAGCAAAAATCATAGCACAGAAATAGTCAACAAAAAAAGCTCATCCATCAACGAGACTGTAAAAAGCGTTAGCGAAACTTCCTAATTTCAGAACAAGAATTTTCTGTTTCTAGCTACATGCCCCCCTCTCACAGAAAATAGCACCGTAACATTCAAATGCAAATACGCTGGTGACGTGAGAAACTGCAGTCGGCGCCACCCAGTGGGGGCACAATCCACCTTCACCTGCCTACCAGGGTTCGTCTCGTACCATGGAGAAAACATACTCAACTGTCGACCTACTGGAAAATGGGACACACCTAATGTGTTATGTGAACCAGGTACAATGTTGTAACTTGGGAACCCTAATCATATCTGACATGTGCACGCGTTGTTTTCAGGATAGCTAACAAGTTAAAGAGGGGAGGTCTAGTTTAGTAAGTAAGTAAGTAAGTAAGTAGTTTATTCATTGGACTAATACATGGTATCTGTATAACACAATTCTCTGTAAAGAGGGATAGTGCAATGAATAATTCTAATTAAGCGAGCGAAGCGAGCGTTTCCATTTGACTCTGCCGGAAAAAATAGTCACTGGTTTTGTTTTTTTTTTGTTTGTTTGTTTGTTTGTTTGTTTTTTTTTTGTTTGTATGTCTCGCGATAACGTTCGAACGGAGGCTCGGATCGAGTTGAAATTTTCACCATCCGCAAGCTTTGTTCTCGATTGAATGCCATTAGTTTTGTGGCAAAATCGTTCAAAAAGTTAAAAAGTTACATTAAAGTTAATCGAAAGTTTTTTTTTCAAACTTCACGGCGACAAAATCTGAGATGGCCAAATCATTTAGAATGTCCGTCCGGTCACGAATATGTTAATTTTATTTTGATCCGATAAGTAGTGTAGATGGAAATTACATTATAACAAAGTACGGTTACCATGGCAACGGAAAGTCGTGCAGCTTTTTTGGCTCATGATAGCGGTCGAACGGAGGCTCGGATCGAGTTGAAATTTTCACCATCCGCCAGCTTTGTTCTCGATTGAATGCCATTAGTTTTGTGGCAAAATCGTTCAAAAAGTTAAAAAGTTACATTAAAGTTAATCGAAAGTTTTTTTTTCAAACTCAAGGGCGACAAAATCTGAGATAGCCAAATCATTTAGAATGTCCGTCCGGTCACGAATATGTTAATTTTATTTTGATCCGATAAGTAGTGTAGATGGAAATTACATTATAACAAAAGTAACGTTGCCATGACAACGAAAAGACGCGCGAAGTTTCTAATGCACTGCCACCTAGAAGTAATCAAAATACTTTCGAGGAAGCAGTCAATTAATTGTCAACAAAGAGTTTAAAAAGTTTTCCCAAGGAGTCAAGGTCCTCTAGATGGCGGTGGATTTTAAAGTAAAGATTTAAACACGGGTTTACCCAAATACCTTGGCAATAATAAATAATACTGGAAACGCGAACATCGTAAATTTTAAAATTTAAAAAAATGTGCAATGTGGGTCTAGCTATAGCACGTGCTCGCTTATCAACGCGTCCAACTGAGCGTTTCCTAGTAACTAATAATATATCTAAGATGATTGTGCCGTCTGGTGTAGAGATGTCCGTACCGGATAAGATCACCCAAACCTTTGCCTCTGAGCTACTTTTTGTTCAATGCGCTTATAGCATTTGCATTCTTTGTCCCAAACATTGTGGTTTTCATTTAATTGAACGAGTGAGCGTAGCGAACGTAGTGATTTCCATTCGACTTAAACGGCCCTAATTGTTTTTCTGCGTGCGTGCGTGTGTGTGTGTGTGTGTGTGTGTGTACGTTGAAAATCAGCCGAATCGCTGAACAGATTGCGCTGAAATTTTAAACAGACATCTGGTACGAGTTTATTGAGAACTGTTAACAAAATCAGCAAGATTCATTGCGATTTAAACCTACAAGAAATAATAAACTGAAAAATAGACTTACAATGTTTGGAAATTATTCTAACGACAATGTTTTAGATTTTGAAAAGATATTTTTTGTTTTTTTTTTCGCCTGGCTGTGAAATGCCGTGCCCATGCAAGGTCAGTCGAATGTTGGACGTCAAGGTACCCCCAAATTCCGCTCGTAGATTGAGTAAACCTTGCAATATTTTCACGTATTTCGTACTGGCTATGTTTACCATAGTAGGCCCTATTGCCACAGATGATGGACTACACTGCGTTATATGCATTTCAAAACATGTTTAATTATTTTTGAAATACAATCTAGAAATTACAAAATCTTTCCCGACCAGGGGATTGAACCCACGTCTCCCACATTTCGGCTACAAGGGCGCTTTAGCCAACTAGACTAGGGAAACGCCAAAGTCGTAGTTAGACGAGTGAGCGAGTCATGTGGTGAGTACCCGGGAACATTTGCATTTAAGTTTGATAATTATATTCGCAGAAATAATAGTTTTTTTAAAGCTAAGTTGGTAAACGGGGACGGGCGCGTCAACTGTAAGGTCATAATGCGCCTCTCTAGCCTATGATAGGCTAGGTAGGCCTAAGGTAGGGGGAAGAAAAGTAATGTAACCGGGTACTCAACACATGGCTCACTCACTCGTTTAACAACGACTTTGGCGTTTCCCTAGTTGTAAACCATATCTGTACATTATTTGCTTGTATGCAGTTAAGGCAGCTAGCAGAGTCTGCTGTACAGTCTGGGGATTTATGGTACCCACCGCAGTAGCCGCACGCAAGTCCATTTTTACAGTTCGTCATTGTGTGGCCATATTGGCAGCATTTAAAAACACCTTATCACATGTATATATTCGACCACCTTACATACATTCCACCCTATTTTAATTTTATCACTCACGTCTTCTTTAGTTTCCTTGTCCACTTCAAATATTATATTAAATGTTCTTTTGTTGTAGTTTTTCTTGATATGTACAATTTTCATGCAGAAGTTTTCTCGATTGTTACTTATGGTGTTGAGTCCATTTTGTTTGCATATTTCCTTTACCCAGGTTTCATTTTCACTTAGTTCATCCTCTTTGCTTACCCCAATAGCCATTATTTTAACCGTATTTTTTATATTTGGTTTTGTAATGTCGTGGTCGTTCCCAAGCTTTACAGTTGTCTCTTTTTGAAGAGCCTGTAGGCCTTCTCTGCTGTCACAGACTATCACCACTCCCCCATCTCTGATTTCTTTAACTTTAGTCACTCCTATTCCCATTTCACTAGGGTTTACTGCCTTTTTAGTACAAGCCTTAGTTCCAAATTAAATCAATCAATGATCACCTAAAACAAACCACAATACCAACAAAAAACACAAAAGACCTAAAGATATTCAAAAGATGTTCTATAATATACCGGTACTTAAATATATTAATATTATATATAAGGTTATGTTCAATTGAGCATTTAAACTGTGAACAACAATATATCCAATGCAGAATTAAACACAACTCGATTTCTCATCTAGAGTTAATGAGTTTACGATTTTCCTACTACATAATATGCCATATTATTTCCCCCATCACATTAAGACTGCTAAAGATGTGGTTTATGTCTGCACCTTGGAATTCTGGACAAATTTATATTATTTTCTAAATTGTGTTTATAAAATGTTACATCTCGAATCAATTAGGTCTATGTATGATACTATTGCAATATATTTTTTACTTTCTTTACCAATCCCATTTCTGACAATCACATTGACTTTGTACAACAAACATTGATAAAAAACTGAATCTAGGATAACTATTAAATTTACATAAATTTGTTGTAGCAGTAGTGTCATTATGTGATCATCATAGAGCATACACTAGTAATTATGATGATTTGCAAGTTTCAAAAGTATTTACTGTACCTCCTACATCTAAACACTTTTTTTAAGAGGATGTGAACCCTAAGTGTGGCATCTGTCCCCAGACTGTGGGCGACGTATCACCAACGACGGCCAGGAGCTTATCATTGGGGGCCAGGTCGTCCCGATCGGGGAGTTCCCCTGGCATGTCGGGATCTACCAGGTGCTGCCCGGCACTGGAACTACAGAACAGCTATGCGGCGGAACACTGATCAAACCCCAGGTTGTTATTTCTGGTAAGAATCTCAATTATTAAAGTCTTCTTCTTCTTCTTCTTCTTCTTCTTCTTCTTCTTCTTCTTCTTCTTCTTCTTCTTCTTCTTCTTCTTCTTCTTCTTCTTCTTCTTCTTCTTCTTCTTCTTCTTCTTCTTCTTCTTCTTCTTCTTCTACTTCTTCTTCTTCTTCTTCTTCTTCTTCTTCATCTTCTTCATCTTCTTAAATTCCCACATTTGGTCTATGATGCCATCATAGGAGCAAGTTTGAATGATTAATTCTGCTAGCATGTACTCGGCAACACCATTACACCAGGATACGATGTATCTACTACGCTTTGCGTTGATTTCAGCCGCGCACTGTTTCTGGGATGGAACAACCAGCACCAAGAAAGCTGCGAGCCTCTACAAGGTGGCTGCCGGCAAGCATATCCGAGCCTGGGATGACGACGACCCTAGCGTGCAGACGAGGAATGTCTCGGTGATTGAGATACTTGACATGTACCGCGGGCGAGATACAAACTTCGCCGCCGACATCGCCGTCCTTCGTCTGGAGGCTCCGTTCAACCTTAGCACCAGGGTGAACCTGGTCTGCGTAGACTGGCGGAACACTCTAGAGCGACGGCAACTCAGAGATGGATCCGTTGGCGTTGTAAGTAGACTTCGTACAATCTTGTTCGACTTTTCATTTGAGAAGCAGAAACAGAATTAACAGTGCGGGAATTGACAGTTTAAAATAAAATCCCTAACATGATGAAAATTACAATGTATTTTGAATCTGTATGGCCACCTTAAGTGTCTACGTCAAACTAGTAACTTGGATACGGCACTTTCTAGTCGTGTAGCCCACTACACGTCGTGTAGGCTTTTAAACTAAGAATATAATCCATTAGAAAATGTAATTATCTTTTAGTTGTTTTAACTGGTCACGATAATATATTTTTTATATTTCAAACTATTATACAGATTTGTGCGAAAAATTGTTTTCAGGGTTTCCTCCCGTCAAATGATCAAATTAGATGGATTTTTTTCCCACAGTTAAATTCAACACATGTGCAAAGCGTGTCCCTTGTTTCAGGTGGCTGGCTGGGGCTACACCGAGGAGGGAGTACAGAGTGACTCACTCAAGTACGTAGACCAGAGTGGGTGGAGGATATGTAAGATGTGTGTCCTTGTTTCAGGTGGCTGGCTGGGGCTACACCGAGGAGGGAGTACAGAGTGACTCCCTCAAGTACCTGGACCTGCCTTATGTGCCCTCAAGCACTTGTATTGACTCGATCCCACGACAACAACGGAGCCTCCTGGGCACAGACAAGTTCTGTGCTGGTTATGTGGACCAGAGGATGAGTGTGTGTCCTTGTTTCAGGTGGCTGGCTGGGGCTACACCGAGGAGGGAGTTCTGAGTGACTCCCTCAAGTACCTGGACCTGCCTTATGTGCCCTCAAGCACATGTATCGCCTCGATCCCACGACAACAACGGAGCCTCCTGGGCACAGACAAGTTCTGTGCTGGTTATGTGGACCAGAGGATGAGCGTGTGTCCTTGTTTCAGGTGGCTGGCTGGGGCTACACCGAGGAGGGAGTTCTGAGTGACTCCCTCAAGTACCTGGACCTGCCTTATGTGCCCTCAAGCACATGTATCGCCTCGATCCCACGACAACAACGGAGCCTCCTGGGCACAGACAAGTTCTGTGCTGGTTATGTGGACCAGAGGATGAGCGTGTGTCCTTGTTTCAGGTGGCTGGCTGGGGCTACACCGAGGAGGGAGTTCAGAGTGACTCCCTTAAGTACGTGGATCTGCCATATGTGACCTCAAGCACTTGTCTTGACGCGATCCCACCGCTTCAACGCAACCTACTGGGCACAGACAAATTCTGCGCTGGTTATGAGAACAAGGGCACGAGCGTATGTGGTGGGGACTCGGGTGGCGGACTCGTGTTTCTCCTGCCTGGCACTAACAAGTACTACCTGCGAGGAGTGGTCAGCATCAACTTCCAGCCCTTTGCAGACAAATCCATCTGCTTTTCCCAGCTCTACACTGCCTTCACATTGGTTTCTCAGTACATCACTTGGATGCGAGAAAATGATCTTGTGTAGACAATGTATAATTTTGACGTTTATAAATAACACAAGTTTATTTTTACAGTGCAAAGTGTTATGATTGTATTAAAACCTTTTCAAAGGGACTATTTGCTATTGATGAAAAAAGTTTATATTATTCTTTATTTTGATTAGTAGTGACTTATCCATATGGGAAACACTAAGTTCGGTTTGAAATTTGAATGTACTGTATTTTGATTAATATAGTTAATAATTTTGTCTACCATGCCGTTAGGCACTTGCATAATTGTATAGGGCCTACCTACGTACCTAGTTAAAATTTAGTTTTGTGGTTTATTGGATGAGCGAAGCGAAGACTTCAATTTCACTGACCCCTCAAAAAAATTTAGCTCCAATGTTTTTTTTTTCTGTCTGTTTGTTCGCTCTCTACCGGGCAAACGGCATATGCGATCTTGATGAAAATTTTAGGTGACCTAAATCTTTGAACTTGGACTTCCACGTTTTTTGGTACAATCGAATAAATATTTCTCATAAATATCGTACTTTTACGACTTTTTACGATTTTGAGTGCGATATTTTGTGACATTTGGGCCGATTCTGATCAAACGGGTAGGGCTACAACGTTCATATTTCACATGGACATTAAGGTAATGGCGATGTATTTCTTTTTAAAAGAAAAAGTTGAAAAAGTTACCCAGAATCCATAGAATAAAGGTTTAAATATGAGTTTTTTTAGGTTTATAATGACAATTTACAAGTAACAATAGCAACTTGATAACAATCAACAACAATGCATTCAAAAGGCACTTGATAAGAAAATAGATCCCACGCAATCTAAAAACTTACAAAAAAGCTCATCCATCAACGCAACGGGACTTAAGCGTTTTCCTAGTAGGATAACTTTCAAAACTCTCTAATGCCTTAATTAAACTTTTATGAGTGAAAAAGAAAGTCTTATGTATTATGTTACATGCTCAAATGTTAATTTACTAGGAAGCTTCGCAAACGCTTTTTCAGGCGCGTTGTTGGATGAGCGTATTTTTTTTTAAACGAAAAAAAGCGTAAAATTGCGATTTTTTAGAGAAAGCTATTTTCGATTGCGCTCAAATTTCACACTAATATATTAATGTATAAAATAAAGGTTCTGTGAAAATATCATTACAATCGGATAAAGCATGTAGATGTTATATAAATCGAACAAATTGTTTTTTCAAACGGAAAAAGCGTAAAATTGCGATTTATATGAGAAATTATTTTTTGTTCGCGCTCAAATTTCACAACAATATTTTAATTCATAAAATTAAGGTTCTGTGAAAAAATCATTACAATCGGATGAAGCATGTAGGTGTTATAAGTCGAAGAATGTTTTAATTTTTTTTTTTTAAACGTAAAATTGCGAACTTCATAGGAAATAATTTTTCGATTGCGCTCAAATTTCACACGAATATATTAAATCATAAAATTAAGGTTCTTTAAAAAAATCATTAAAATCGGATAAATAATGTAGGTGTTATAAGTCGATTTTTTTTTAAATCGAAAAAAATCGTAAAATTGCAAATTTAATGAGAAATAATTTTTTGATTGCGCTCAAAAACGTGGCAGTTCTAAGTTTAGAGATTTAGAAGGCCTTCAGAAAATTTATCGCAATTGAAGTATTGGTTTAGCCAGAATCGTGTTAACAAACAGACAAAAATACAAACAGAAAAAATAAGAAAAACGAAAGAAAATCGTAAAATTGCGATTTTCATAAGAAATAATCTTTCGATTGCGCTCAAAAAGGTAGCAGTTTTAAGTTCAGAGATTTCGAAGGCCTCTAAAAATTAAAAATATCAATTGGAGTATTGGTTTAGCCGGTATCGTGTTAACAAACACACAAAAATACAATCAGAAAATAACAAGAAAAACGAAAAAAATCGTAAAATTATAATTTTCATGAGGAATAATTTTTCGATCGAATTTTTAAACCGTGCAGTTCTAAGTTCAGAGATCGAAGGTCTCCAGAAAATTTCATCCCAATTGGAGTATTATATGGTTTAGCCGGAATCGTGTTCACTATCACACAAAAATACAAACAACTAAAAAAGAAAAAAGAAAAACATTACGGATTTTTTTCTCCAGTGTAGTGAAATGGAATCTTCGCTTCGCCCGCTACGCTCATCGAATTAGAATGAAAATTTAAAAAAATAATTAACCATAAAGATATCGGTAATCACATTTTTGGATGAGCGAAGCGAAGACTTCAATTTCACTGTCCCCCTCATACCATTTTGCTCGTGTGTTGATTTTTTTTCTGTCTGTTTGTTCGCTCTCTACCGGGCAAACGGCATATGCGATCTTGATGAAAATTTGACAGGACCTTTGAAATTTTTGAACTTAGTCTTGCCTCGTTTTTGGGTACAATCGAAGAAATATTTCTCATGAATATCGTACTTTTACGATTTTTTTCGATATTTAGTGCGATATTTTCGTGACATCTGGGCCGATTCTGACCAAACGGGTGGGGCTACAACGTTAATTGGATGAGCGAAGCGAAGACTTCAATTTCACTGACCCCCAAAAAATTTAGCTCGGGTGTTTTTTTGTTTTTTGTTTTGGTTTGTTTTTTTGGCTGTTTGTTCGCTCTCTACCGGGCAAACGGCATATTAATGCGATCTTGCTTAAAATTTGAGGGGACCTTCGAAATCTCTGAACTTAGAGGTGTATTGTTCTTGCGTACAATCGAAGAAATATTTCTCATGAATATCGTACTTTTACGATTTTTTTCGACTTTTAGTGCGATATTTTCGTGCCATTTGGGCCGATTCTGGCTGTCAACTTGTTCCCCCAGTGGCCGCCCAGAGCGCTGCGTGTATTTTTAGTGGCGCGCTCAGTGGCTAATCTCGGTGCCCATAATATATTATTTTACAGAACTTTCTTTTTACTTTATAAATTTTTTATATGTAGTTAGCAGTTATCTGTAGTTAGCAGCGCCAAGCACGTTACAGACAGCGCGAGTTATTTTGAAAAGGGGACGAGTCAATCGACTTATCCCCTTTTCAAACCAACTCGCGTATGGGACCCCCCCCCCCCCTTTAATCCGACTTGTTCCATTTTCACACATAATATGCGACATATTACATTATGTTTATTTTACACATTAATTTTACTACACTAGTTGTACTATATATTCTTATTCTAGGTAAAATAAGCAAGAATTTGATGCTAACTCATTTTCGTCAAAACAGTGACTTACCCCCTTTTCAAAATAACTGTTTCATATATTAGGGTTTTTAAGTTTAGTTGGTATATGGGGCACGTCAACTGTAAGGCCATATAATGCGCCACTCTAGACTATGATAGGCTAGGGAGGCCTTAGGTAGGGGAAGAAAGGGAATGTTACCGGGTACTCAACACATGGCTCACTCACTCGTCTAACAACGACTTTGGCGTTTTCCTAGTCCATTATATTACGGCAACCGAGTGTCATATTATTATCTTTTCGAACCCCGTCTGGGCCCGGGGTAGAATTGGCACAGAGCATGGCTCTGCTAATCATACAAGGCAATTTAAGAGAAAGTCCACCTCACAAACATCAGTTAGAAAGAGGAGTATAGCCCTAGGCCTATATTTCTCCACGAATCTAGAGGCGAGCTCTGGCAATCGTCGTCGGACACCATTCCTTTCCCTTGACGATCCCTCGACGACGATGACGACAATGACACTAAGTGCGATGACAAAGACAATGACGACCGCGACGTGAGACCCCCTCTTTCCTCCCCTTCACCCGTGGCTGGTTCTGACCAGCATGGCCCACCCCCCCTCCCCCCTAAATTAGAGTGGTGCATTATGAACTAACGATTGTCGCATCCTTAATCCAAATAAAAAAATATATATTTCCGTGTAAAGGTTTTGGCGAAGAAAACACGCCCGTCGTCTTGTTTGTGTTTGCCATTTTGTTTTTAGTAAAACGTCAGATTTGCTTCAGGTAAGTGTTTACTTTTATTCGTATTTTTATTTAGTACATAAGATAATTTTTCTAAACGTTGATCGGTTATGCCCTGGTCAAAATTAGTTCTAATAAGTAATCGGGACATTAAATCCCTTTCTAAAATAGACAATTTCTCATTATATAGGCCCAATCTTCCCGTTTTCCCATTCCGTTCCGTTACTATAATTTATTTTTTGTGGAAGCCTGCCTAGGGTGCAAAACAACGATTTTTTTGCTGTTAAATTAGCAAAAAAAACTTCAAAACCTTTAACGTCGCTATTTTAAACGAAAGTCCTTTGGCGTTTAAAGTACTTCATATTTAAAATAGCAACGTTAAAGGTTAAGAAGGTAAGAGTATTTTTTTGAAAATGTTGCAAAAAATCGTTGTTGAAAAGTTGGACCCCCCAGGTATAGAAGTGCCCAATTGTGAAGGGATTTCCGAGGGTTCAATCTCTTGCATTCGCATTGACGACTGAGGAATACCTCGTAAAAAAAAACCTCCAGTCAGGATTGCCGGTTTCGAGGGGAATTGAACCCGGGACCTCCCGAATCAGAGAGCACTCTTACCGATATTTTGAAAGTCAACGGAAAATGGCTAAAAGTTGGTTGGATGAAAGATGAACTTGAATAAAAAAGGAAAAAAAAATAACTTTTTTTTGGACGGGACAAAAGCTCTATTTTGGCCATTATATGCAAATTTTGGGTCATTACGGAAATGAATGTTTTGGATGCAATATTTAATTTTTAGCTATGATTTTTTTTTTATTGCTTCAACACACCTTTGTCTCTGGACTGAGAATAGGGAAAAGAATTTCTGAAATAATGTTGATGTACGATTTTTTTTGGTCACATGGTACAAAAAGAGTTTTGAACCGGAACACGAAAAAAAATCGTTCATCAAAAGTTATTTCATAAAATTATTTTCCCTTGTGCTCAGTCCAGACACGACGGTGTGTTGAAGCAATAAAAAAAATCATAGCTAAAAATTTAATATTGCATCTAAAACATTCATTTCCGTAATGACCCAAAATTTGCATATAATTGCCAAGAGCTTTTGTACCGTCCAAAAAAAAAGTTATTTTTTTTCCTTTTTTATTCAAGTTCATCTTTCATCCAACCAACTTTTAGCCATTTTCCGTTGACTTTCAAAATATCGGTAAGAGTGCTCTGGAATAGCCTTAAGGCTATTGTAATTACCCTAGGTTCAAACCCTTAGAACTCCATGAAAGTTTGCTGAATGAAAGATTAGGCCTACCTTTAATAAAATTCAAATTAAATTGGTGGACATTGGAGGTCAAATGTCCAGAGTGAAAGCAGAACTCACTTGATTCGTCGATCAGCGATTTTTGGATGAGCGTAGCGAGCGAAGCGAAGATTCTATTCCACTACACTGGAGAAAAAAATCCGGAATGTTTTTTTTCGTTTTTTTTTGTATTTTTGGCTGTTTGTTAACACGATTTCGGCTAAACCGATACTCCAATTGCGATGAAATTTTGTGGAGGCCTTCGAAATCTCTGAACTTAGAACTGCCACGTTTTTGAGCGCAACCGAAAAATTATTTCTCGTGAAAATTGCAATTTTACGAATTTTTTCGATTTTTAAAACAATTCTTCGACATATAACACCTACATGCTTTATCCGATTGTAATGTGTTTTTCACAGAACCTTAATTTTATGAATTAATATATTCGTGTAAAATTTGAGCGCAATCGATTAATTATTTCTTATGAAAATCGCAATTTTACGATTTTTTTTGAAATTACGATTAATAATTTAAAAAAAAAAAGTTTATTTTTTATTTAATTTAATTTAATTTAAAAAAATCTTCGACTTAGTAATAATTTTTTCACAGAACAACAGAAAATCCGCATAGCACATGGCAGCTCAACCCACCAATTACGCTCATCCAACAACGCGGCGGGACATAAGCGTTTTCCTAGTAAGTTTTAACATAGACCATAGAAAAATTAAGTCTCAGTAAACCATTATCGTCTAGACCCTAGACAGTCATCTAACAGTACTCGAGAGTAATACTGGAAATTTCAAAGTAGCCCGTATACTTAACTCTAAACAGTATAGATATAGCCAACTTTATATCAAGTGATCGCCGCCAATAAAACACATAGGGCCTATCATCGAGTTAAACGAGCATTTGCTGTTAATTTCCGTTTTGGTGGAGGTGCCGGGTCGTGAACGTATTTGCTTTTTACTATTTTTTTCTACGTTTTATTAACTATTTACTACTAAAACATGCCTTTAACCACCGGAACGGTCAGTGGTGGCTCGAGCACAGTGCGCGCGACTCTGATTCGAGATGTCTCGGGTTCGATTCCAGTCGAGACCGGCAATCCTTACTGATGACTTTCCCGAGGTTTTGCTTAGTCTTGTATGCGAATGCAAGGGATTGTGTAGGCCTACTCTCACACAGCCTCGTACATCCCTACACAATTGTAGGGACACTTGAAGAGGGGCATGAATTGGTTAGGCTAGTTATTATTATTTTTTTTTTAAGTAGGGACTAAAAGTTAAACTCAGTTATGATTTGGCGTTCAATTCGTAGTAAAATCAACTTTATAAACGGGTTACGCTAAAAAATAAACCTATTTTTCATGCAGTTTAGGTGGCACAAGGCTAAGAAGCAGAAGGTTTGTAGGAAGAAACCAGAGAAACGGATCAGCTGAAAAGAGCCTGGAAATCTCGTCGGTTCTTAAAGATGAACTGTGATACTAGAATATGGGCGAGTCTGAGACTTTGTGCGTCCGCAGTTTCGCGACCACTCAAGCAAGAGAGAAGCATCACAGGTACGTTGACTTCAAGTGGAAGCTACACGTTAGCCTGTGGCGCCGAAAGTGCATTCTGCTAGGGTGGGGGGAGGATAATAATTTTTTATAGCTGCCCTTGAAACAATTGTTTCAAGAAAAGTATTTATCCCAGCACAATGGGGGGTCTAGGGAGGATACCCCCCCCCAGTACGTGTCTGGGGCGCAAAGTCCCACAAATATTTTGATTTTTTTCATTATGCAAATGAAATTTTAAAAAAATACTATAGTTTACTGGGATTTCGTTGATAATTTATAAAATTGTGATGATACACATTGATTACTTACTTATATAAAATCTCGACACTTCTAAATTCAATGATGCATTTGATTATATTGAGGAGGGGGAGGGGGGGGGGGGGGCCAAAACTTTGGTCTTGTCCCCCTTGATGTCGCTTTGGGGCAAATGACCCCTCTGCTCCCTCCTCCGTCTCCGATGCCACTGTCATAACCTTCTCAATATCTGAAGTTTAAGGCTACTTTCGCAATTTGTGATTATAGCCTACGTTTGATCGAAAACAGTCATAGACGATTAATCGAAATTTTAAAACAATACTAGAAATTTCGTAGAGATGTCGCATAATTGTTTAGCCATACACATTAAAGCGCAACTATCTTCTATTTGTTTATTCTATTCATTTTCAATTGACTATTTTTGTTGCAGCTGCCGCGCGCTGATCCTAGGGGGAGGTAGCGGCGGCTGCACAATGGCTGCCAAGCTCTGCAAGCAGTTCGGCAAAGACAGCGTCATAGTGGTTGAACCTTCATGTGTAAGTATTGCTTTCACGAATCACGCATGGCTGAGTCACACTGGATGAAAATACTTTTAAGTGCTGCTAAAAGCGTAAATTTCACGACCTAGTGAAAGAAATTACTACTTAGCGTTCGCTGCTTATGTTAAAAAGGCCAAGGTCTACAAGTTATAGCCAGAAATATCGTACTTAACCTTCCTAGCAATCCATGCCTACACAATGCACGGCAAACGCCTTGTGCAATATTTTACATTCATCTTGATTTGTGTACGACTCCTATATCTTACTCACCAAGGTAACAAAATCTACAGTGGTTTAATCATAATTTGAGAATGAACATATATGCATGCTTCTTTTGTATTAATAATAGGTATCTTTAGTTAACTAGGGAAACGCCAAAGTCGTTGATAGACGAGTGAGTGACCCTGTGTTGAGTACCCGGGAACATCTGGGGGCTAGATTCCACCTTAGGTATAGGGGGGGAAAGGGGATTTACCGGGTACTCAACCATGGGTCACTCACTCGTCTATCAACGACTTTGGTTTTTTCCCTAGTCTAGTTGGATAAGGCTCTCTTAAAACCCGGGAATGTGGGAGACCTGGGTTAAATCCCCTGGTCGATAAGATTTTGTAGTTTATGTATGGTTTTAAAAAAATCTATTAAACATGTTTTGAAGTGCATATAACGCAGTTTGGGTCTACATCAACTGTGACAATACTATGGAAAACATAGCCAGTACAAAATACGAGTAAAGATTGGAAGGTTTAAAACATTTTTTTGAAATTCATACAACGCAGTGTAGTCCATCATCTGTGACAATACTATGGGGAAATAGCCGTACGAAATACGTAAAAATATTGCAAGGTTTTACTCAATCTACGAGCGGAATTTGGGGTACCTTGACGTCCAACATTCGGTTAACCTTGGACACGGCATTTCACACCCAGGTTAATACAAACAAAAAAAAAATTATTTCAAATCAAAACCTTTGTCGTTAAAAAATTCCTATACATTGGCAGGGTATTTTTCAGTTTTTTATTTCTTGCAGGTTTAAATCGAAACGGGATTGTGCTCATTTTGTTAGCAGTTCTCAGTTCCCATGGTCACTGATCTCTTTTTAAAATTTCAGCTCAGTCTATTTGGCCGTTCGGCCGTATGAGCCCGGACAGACATACATTGGACACAGTCACAACGAAACCCGATCGAGTAGCGTTATAAAGACTTCGTTTCGCTGCGCTCACTCGTCTATATGATAGTTGTGTTGGAAATGGGAGTGGGAGTGGGAATTTCATAGGGTTGTTCAAGAGGAGTCAGTCAAGCGCTTTCTCATTAACGAGTGATGGAAAGAAAATCTCCTTTTTGCCCATAATTATTTGCGCGTGAAATGGCGCTGGGCTGGTTATTATGAAAATCGTCTATTATGTTAACGCGTTTTAACCTTAGAATTTTGTCACTTCTAGAAACACTACTACCAACCGCTCATCACGGCGATAGGTGGTGGAATGAAGGAGCTGAAAGATTCTGTGAGGCCCATGGAGAAGGTCCTTCCCAAGGACGCGTGCTGGCTCAAGGACGAGGCGGAGTACTTTGACCCTAATCATTCCACGGTCTGCACCAACCTTTTAACGGTAGAATCTTGCCACGTCTAGGAACACTACTACCTACCGCTCTTCACGGCGATAGGTGGTGGAATAAAGGAGCTGAGAGATTCTGTGAGACCCATGGAGAAGGTCCTTCCCAAGGACGCGTGCTGGCTCAAGGACGAAGCGGAGTACTTTGACCGTATCATTCCACGGTCTGCACGAACCTTTTAACGTTAGAATCTTGCCACTTCCAAGAACACTACTACCAACCGCTCTTCACGGCGATAGGTGGTGGAATGAAGGAGCTGAGAGATTCTGTGAGACCCATGGAGAAGGTCCTTCCCAAGGACGCGTGCTGGCTCAAGGACGAGGCGGGGTACTTTGACCCTATCATTCCACGGTCTGCACGAACCTTTTAACGTTAGAATCTTGCCACTTCTAGGAATACTACTACCAACCGCTCTTCACAGCGATAGGTGGTGGAATGAAGGAGCTGAAAAAGATTCTGTGAGACCCATGGAGAAGGTCCTTCCCAAGGACGCGTGCTGGCTCAAGGACGAGGCGGAGTACTTTGACCCTAATCATTCCCACGGTCTGTTCGAACCATTTAACGTTTGAATCTTGCCACTTCTAGGAACCACTACTACCAAACCGCTCTTCACGGCGATAGGTGGTGGAATGAAGACGCTGAAAGATTCTGTGAGGCCCATGGAGAAAGGGCCTTCCCAAGGACGCGTGCTGGCTCAGGACGAGGCGGATTTCTTTGACCCTATCATTCCACGGTCTGCTCGAACCTTTTAACGTTAGAATCTTGCCACTTCCAGGAACACTACTACCAACCGCTCTTCACGGCGATAGGTGGTGGAATGAAGGAGCTGAAAAAGATTCTGTGAGACCAATGGAGAAGGTCCTTCCCAAGGACGCGTGCTGGCTCAAGGACGAGGCTTAGTACTTTGACCCTAATCATTCCACGGTCTGCCCCAACCTTTTAACGGTAGAATCTTGCCACTTCTAGGAACACTACTACCAACCGCTCTTCATGGCGATAGGTGGTGGAATGAAGGACTGAGAGATTCTGTGAGGCCCATGGAGAAGGTCCTTCCCAAGGACGGCCTGGCCTCCCAAAGGGCGAGGCGGAGTACTTTGAACCCTAATCATTCCATGGTCCCGCACCCCCCTTTTTAATGGGAGAAAACTTGCCACTTCCAGGAACACTACTAGCAAACCGCTCTTGACGGCGATAGGGGGTAGAATAAGGAGCTGAGAGATTCTGTGAGGCCATGGAGAAGGTCCTTCCCAAGGGCGCGTGCTTGCTCAAGGACGAGGGGGAGTACTTTGACCCTATCATTCCACGGTCTGCTCGAAACCTTTTAACGTTAAATCTTGCCACTTCCAGGAACACTACTACCCAAACCCCTCTTCACGGCGATAGGTGGTGGAATGAAGACGCTGAAAGATTCTGTAAGACCCATGGAGAAGTCCTTCCCAAGGACGCGTGCTGGCTCAAGGACGAGGCGGAGTACTTTGACCCTATCATTCCACGGTTTGCTCGAACCTTTTAACGTTAGAATGTTGCCACTTCTAGTAACACTACTATCAAACCGCTCTTTCACGGCGATAGGTGGTGGAATGAAGGAGCTGAGAGATTCTGTGAGGCCCATGGAGAAGGTCCTTCCCAGGACGCAAAGCTGGCTCAAGGACGAGGCGGAGTACTTTGACCCTGTTCATTCCCCGTCTGCTCGAACCTTTTAACGGTAGAATCTTGCCACTTTTTAGGAACACTACTACCAACCGCTCTTTACGGCGATAGGTGGTGGAATGAAGGAGCTGAAAGATTTTTGTAAGACCCATGGAGAAGGTCCTTCCCAAGGACGGCGTGCTGGCTCCAGGGCGAGGCGGGGTACTTTGACCCTAATCATTCCCCGGTCTTTCACGAACCTTTTAATGGTAAATCTTGCCACTTCTAGGAACACTACTACCAACCGCTCTTCACGGGCGATAGGTGGTGAATGAAGGAGCTGAGAGATTCTGTGAGGCCCATGGAGAAGGTCCTTCCCAAGGACGCGTGCCCGGCTCAAGGACGAGGCGGAGTACTTTGAACCCTATCATTCCCCCGGTTTGCTCGAACCTATTAACGTTAGAATGTTGCCACTTCTAGGAACACTACTACCAACCGCTCTTCACGGCGATAGGTGGTGGAATGAAGGAGCTGAGAGATTCTGTAAGACCCATGGAGAAGGTCCTTCCCAAGGACGCGCGCTGGCTCAAAAGGACGAGGCTGAGTACTTTGACCCTAATCATTCTACGGTCTGCCCCAACCTTTTAACGGTAGAATCTTGCCACTTCTAGGAACACATACGACCAACCGCTCTTCACGGCGATAGGTGGTGGAATGAAGACGCTGAAAGATTCTGTGAGGCCCTGGAGAAGGGTCCTTCCCAAGGGCGCGTGCTGGCTCAAGACGAGGGGGAGTACTTTGACCCTAATCATTCCATGGTCTGCTCGAACCTTTTAACGTTAGAATCTTGCCACTTCCAGGAACACTACTACCAACCGCTCTTCACGGCGATAGGTGGTGGAATAAAGACGCTGAAAGATTCTGTAAGACCCATGGAGAAGGTCCTTCCCAAGGACGCGTGCTGGCTCAAGGACGAGGCGGAGTACTTTGACCCTATCATTCCACGGTTTGCTCGAACCTTTTAACGTTAGAATGTTGCCACTGCTAGGAACACTACTACCAACCGCTCTTCACGGCGATAGGTGGTGGAATGAAGGAGCTGAGAGATTCTGTGAGGCCCATGGAGAAGGTCCTTCCAAAGGACGCGCGCTGGCTCAAGGACGAGGCTGATTACTTTGACCCTGTTCATTCCACGGTCTGCACGAACCTTTTAATGGTAGAATCTTGCCACTTCTAGGAACACTACTACCAACCGCTCTTCATGGCGATAGCTGGTGGAATGAAGACGCTGAAAGATTCTGTAAGACCCATGGAGAAGGTCCTTCCCAAGGACGCGTGCTGGCTCAAGGACGAGGCGGAGTACTTTGACCCTATCATTCCACGGTCTGCACGAACCTTTTAACGTTAGAATCTTGCCACTTCTAGGAACACTTACTACCAACCGCTCTTGACGGGCGATAGGTGGTGGAATGAAGGAGCTTAGAGATTCTGTGAGGCCCTGGAGAAGGTCCTTCCCAAGGACGCGTGCTGGCTCAAGACGAGGGGGAGTACTTTGACCCTAATCATTCCACGGTCTGCTCGAACCTTTTAACGTTAGAATCTTGCCACTTCCAGGAACACTACTACCAAACCGCTCTTCACGGCGATGGTGGTGGAATGAAGGAGCTGAGAGATTCCTTTTGAGGACCCTGGAGAAGGTCCTTCCCAAAGGGCGCGTGCTGGCTCAAGGACGAGGCGGAAATAACTTTGACCCTAATCATTCTATGGTCGCTCGAACCTTTTTAACGTTAGAATCTTGCCACTTCTAGGAACACTACTAGCAACCGCTCTTCACGGCGATAGGTGGTGGAATGAAGACGCTGAGAGATTCTGTGAGGCCCATGGAGAAGGTCCTTCCCAAGGACGCGTGCTGGCTCAAGGACGAGGCGGAGTACTTTGACCCTAATCATTCCACGGTCTGCACCAACCTTTAAACGGTAGAATCTTGCCACTTCTAGGAACACTACTACCAACCGCTCTTCACGGCGATAGGATGTGGAATGAAGGAGCTGAGAGATTCTGTGAGGCCCATGGAGAAGGTCCTTCCCATGGAGGCGTGCTGGGTCAAGGGCGAGGCGGAGTACTTTGACCCTAATCATTCCACGGTCTGCTCGAACCTTTTAACGTTAGAATCTTGCCACTTCCAGGAACACTACTACCAACCGCTCTTCACGGCGATAGGTGGTGGAATGAAGGAGCTGAGAGATTCTGTGAGGACCCTGGAGAAGGTCCTTCCCAAGGACGCGTGCTGGCTCAAGGACGAGGCGGAGTACTTTGACCCTAATCATTCTATGGTCTGCTCGAACCTTTTAACGTTAGAATCTTGCCACTTCTAGGAACACTACTAGCAACCGCTCTTCACGGCGATAGGTGGTGGAATGAAGACGCTGAGAGATTCTGTGAGGCCCATGGAGAAGGTCCTTCCCAAGGACGCGTGCTGGCTCAAGGACAGGCGGAGTACTTTTGACCCCAATCATTCCACGGTCTGCACCAACCTTTAAACGGTAGAATCTTGCCACTTCTAGGAACACTACTACCAACCCTCTTCACGGCGATAGGATGTGGGAATGAAGGCGCTGAGAGATTCTGTGAGGCCCATGGAGAAGGTCCTTCCCATGGACGCGTGCTGGCTCAAGGACGAGGCGGAGTACTTTGACCCTAATCATTCCACGGTCTGCTCGAACCTTTTAATGGTAGAATCTTGCCACTTCTAGTTACACTACTACCAACCGCTCTTCACGGCGATAGGTGGTGGAATGAAGACGCTGAGAGATTCTGTGAGACCCATGGAGAAGGTCCTTCCCAAGGACGCGCGCTGGCTCAAGGACGAGGCGGAGTACTTTGACCCTGTTCATTCCACGGTCTGCACGAACAATTTAACGTTAGAATCTTGCCACTTCTAGGAACACTACTACCAACCGCTCTTCACGGCGATAGGTGGTGGAATGAAGGAGCTGAGAGATTTTGTGAGGCCCATGGAGAAGGTCCTTCCCAAAGGACGGGGTGCTGGCTCAAGGACGAGGCTGAGTACTTTGACCCTAATCATTCCACTGTCTCACGAAGGGCGGAAAACCAGATCACGTCGAGATCTTGGTATAGCGTCGGCTTCAGCCCAACTTCGAGAAAGGTATTGGGAAGACAATTTGTTTTATGCACAAACTTTTTTAACCCCATTCAGGGCCCGAAATTTAAATGGTGGGAATTTAAGTAAGTTTAAGCCAATAAAATCAATTCGAATTTTTTATTAGTTTGTTAATATTTTAAAAAAAAAATTTTTTATCACTTTTTTTTAGTAATTTGGGGAAATTTTTGGGATTCTGAATGAAATTTTAATTTTAAATTTTTAAAATAATTTTAAGACTTCCTAAAACTAGATTTTTTTCTAAATTTTTTGCATTTTTTCATTTTTGGTATCTAAAATAAATACTGGGAAAAATTTTATTTTTTCTGGGAAAAAACCCCCATTTTTCCCCTTTTTTTCCCCTTTTTTGCAGATGTGAATTTTAAAACGTCGGGACTTTTTGCCCTTAAGGGGGAAAAATTATTTATTTTTTATTCCCAAAAAAAGGGGGTAAAATTTTGGAACTTTCTTTTTGGGCCCGTTTAAAAATTTTTAAATTTTGATGTTTTTTAATTTTTAAATGGACCGGGGACTGAGGAAGAAAAATAATTTTTCGTGGGAAACTACCCAGGGTACAAAATTCTTAGCTTGGTATTTTGGAGAAAGGAAAAATTTGAAGGATTCCCAAGGGGCTGTTTAAGGGTTTAAATTATAACCCCTTGGGGGAAAACCTTCACAGGCTCCCGGTCCCGGGGAATTGACCCGGGGACCTCCCAGTGGAGTAAAGGGCCCAAAAAGCTCGAGTAAACCTGTCGGCAAAATTTTTAATATGAATGCAAAGCACTGTGAATTCTTATAGAAAAACTACTTCTATCGTAGCAGTTTTTTTTACAATTGTCGTCAACATTCAAAATAACTGGAAACGCTAAAGTCCCCCCGCTTTGAGGGGATGAGTTTTTTTTAAGTTTTTAGTTTCGTGGGATATCTTTACTTTGAAAGTGTTTTGCTTTGCTGCCTACATTGTAGGTGTTGTTGTCTTTTTCTATTGTTACTTGTCAAATGTTTTTTTTACGAAAAAACTTATTTTAAAAAGCTTTTTTCTATGGATTTGGCAAACTTTAAATTTTTTTTTAAAAGGGGGTACTACTCACCGAAACCCTTTAATGTCCATGTATAATTAACGTTGTCCCCCACCCTTTTGGGTCAAAATGGGCCCCAAATGGCACGAAATTCGCCTAAACCGTAAAAAACTTATATAAATGTTTTTATTTCTATGGTTCGGGGCAAATTTTTTTTCCAATTTTTTTTCTTTCAAAAGTATTCATGACCAAAAACTTTATTTCTATGAAAAATATAAACGTTGTACCCCCCCCCTTTTTGGTCAATCGGCCCAAAGACACAAAAATATCGCACTAAAAAATCGAAAAATATCGTAAAAGTACGATATTCATGAGAAATTTTTCTTCATTGTCCCCAAAAACAATACACTTTATTTTAGAGATTTCAAGGCCCCCTTACATTTTCATAAAGATCGTTTATGCCGTTTGCCCGGAATCCTGCTAAAAAACAGACAAAAAAAAAAAAAAAAAAAAAAAACATTGGGAGGAAAATTTTTGGGGGGGTAGTAAAATTGAAGTCTTACCCATAAATGCCACTTTTTCTCACTTTTGCCTTTTGTTGGATTCAATGCTACGTTTATTATTTATATATTAACCTACGTCTATTAATTTTCTTAATTAAATTTATGGAAAAGTGCTATGTGAATTTTATAAATTGGTTGTTAAAAAAGGGCATTAAAATTTGGAAAAAGTAATTTTTTTTTTTCCTAGTGGACGTGACAAGTGACAAATTAAGTGTCATGAAAATTTCAGTGGAAAGGGGAGTAGAGGGGGGTTTTTACAACTAGGGGGGATTGAACGAATTCCAACAAAAAAGGGGCCCAGCAATGAAAATATCGATTTTTTTTTAAATTATTTTTTTCTAAAATGCTACGCAAATTTCCAAAAAAATTAAAACCACCTAATCACATCTAAATAAACGAAAAAAAACTAAAACTTCCTTTTTGGAAAAAATTTAAGGCATCAAACCAAAACCCAAAAACGTTAATAATTTTATGAGGGTGGGTTTTATTTTGTAAGTTCTCGCAACTTAATCAAACCCGATTTTTCTTCCAGATCCCTGGTGTAGAGGAAGTTTGAATTCTCCGTACAGTGGGTGCTCATTACTCCCCGCACACGGTGAAGGGGGTGTTCCCGAGTTTCAGAGGGATGGGGGGGGGAGCGCAATCTTCACGCAGCCCCCCCCCCGTCAAATGTGCAGGCCCACCCCAGAAGATCGCCTACCTCTTTGACATTACTTCAAAAGGTTCGTAGTCATTATTTTTTTACTTTCGCCGTTACGTAAAAAATTATTATGCTCTTTTTAAGTATGTCAATCTGTTTCTTTGCGTACAGCAAATACAAAAATTGTGTTTGCAATCGATGGAACTTAAAGTATAATACCCCAATATATTCTCCGGTAGTACATTTTAAAGATCCTTTGTTTTTGATGTTCTTAAAAAAAACTGGTATTTTTGATGAATTTTCTCTCCCGCCTGTTTTGTTCCAGACCTGAAACCTAACACCGAGGATTATCTCAAAAACAGGCTGCCAACCCTATTTCCCAAACCTACCAGACGCGCTGTGGGGGGTACCAACAAACGCGACATTTTCGTCAACCTCATAGAAACCCAAATTTAAGTAAAACCCCGGAAAACATATTGCCCTCTTCAAAGACCAAAAGCCCCGGGGCTGAGTACGATTTTAAAGGGAAAACCCAAAATGAGCATCGTGTATTGATTGAACGAAAATTTTAAAAATGTTCAATTTATTTTTTCATTTTGAAAAAGACCAAAATTTTTTAAAAAAAATTTTAAAATAATTTTAGATTCAATATTACCCAAAAAAAAGGAAATTGGTTGACAGTGCTTGGTTTTAGCGAATTTAATCATATTTTCCAGATTTAAAAATTTTTGGAAAAATGTTATTTCTTTAAAAAAAATGTATATTTAATCATCGACTCTGTCCGAACGGGAATCCGATGTTGATAAAGTTTTGTGCCCTAATACAGCCTTTTCGACGATTAATGAGAATATGCATAAATAAAAAAAAAATCGTTTTTTATAACCCCACCCCCTCGTATCTAGACCATTATTAATACTAATACCAGGGATTGTGGGGGGGTTGCATAAGGTTTTCTCCACGTACTCCCCTCAGGCCGCCCAAGGTGCTACGAGAGTCCAGGGCTCCAGACCTGGTGGACTCTAGTGGGTGCCTCAAGGTGTTCCCGGACACCTTACAACACGTCACCTACAAGAACATATTCGGCATAGGTGACTGTACTAACGCGCCCACCTCGAAGACGGCCGCAGCAGTCGGTAAGTCCTGGCATGTAGGTACTCAAGGTGCTACGAGAGTCCAGGGCTCCAGACCTGGTGGACTCTAGTGGGTGCCTCAAGGTGTTCCCGGACACCTTACAACACGTCACCTACAAGAACATATTCGGCATATAGGTGACTGTACTAACGCGCCCACCTCGAAGACGGCCGCAGCAGTCGGTAAGTCCTGGCATGAAGGTACTCAAGGTGCTACGAGAGTCCAGGGCTCCAGACCTGAAGGACTCAAGTGGGTGCCTCAAGGTGTTCCCGGACACCTTACAACACGTCACCTACAAGAACATATTCGGCATAGGTGACTGTACTAACGCGCCCACCTCGTAGACGGCCGCAGCAGTCGGTAAGTCCTGGCATGTAGGTACTCAAGGTGCTACGAGAGTCCAGGGCTCCAGACCTGGTGGACTCTAGTGGGTGCCTCAAGGTGTTCCCGGACACCCTACAACACGTCACCTACAAGAACATATTCGGCATAGGTGACTGTACTAACGCGCCCACCTCGAAGACGGCCGCAGCAGTCGGTAAGTCCTGGCATGTAGGTACTTTTGTTTTCGCTCAACTTGTAGTTTTTAATAATTTCAATTAATTTTTCGTGGAAATCCTGCCCTGCAATAATTCATGTCCCTCGAGGAGCACAGTGGGCAAGATAAGAAGGGATCTATTAAGAAACACAGACATTAAGAGAAATGCTGGGTATAGAGAAGTTGCATTGTTGTTGTAATGCTACTATTTCAAATATTTACGAAAATGTAATTTATTGTTGTTTCTGCATCTATGTAATTAGATTTATTTAGTTGTCCTCCTTTGTAAATCAGTTTTTATAACTGAATAGGATAGACGTTAAATAAATAAATAAATAAATAAATAAATACGGTTGAGAAGGTATGGACATATGAAACGAATAGGGGAACATAGGATGCCCAAGAAAATGTATACAAGAAGGATTGAAGAAGGAAGAAGAAGACGGGGTAGACCAAGGAAGAGATGGAGTGGCATCATAGCAGAAGACTTGGAGGCAAGAGGAGAGAGCTGGAAAGATGTGGAAGAGAAAGGATAGTGTGAGGATAGAAAGGAGTGGAAAAATTTGTTTGCTGAACTCAAGCTGACCCTGCCAGAAGCAGGAAATGGCGATGGATAATGATGATGATAATCATTATTACATCGTCATCTATATAACCGTTTTCTGTTTCTGACAGTTTAAATTTTGGTTTTGCAACCGCTACTAGATCTGCTGCTATGGTCTCCAACCATTTCTTTCTTGGCATCCCCGTCTTCTTCTTCATTTAATCCTTCTTGCATCCTTGCAAAGCTTGGCAAAATAACTTTGCACGAACTATTATAATTGAAAAAATAGTTGCCAGTAAAATATAACCAAGCTTTGCAAGTATTCAGTCATGGTACAATGTGGATTTATGTATTAAAAGTTCTCAAATGTAGGCTCAGTTTCGAAACCATAGTACAAAATTAATGTGAAACATATTTTAAAAATTCCGTGCAAAACATCTTTCTCACTAAGTCTAGAACATAACCGTTTTATTTTATATTAATGGGCTATATTAGATCCTAAATTTGCCAAATAATCATAAATATTGTCACGATAAATGAAAAAAGTAGACATTAAAATTATCAGAAAATACAAGTTATTTTTCCAATTTTATTAAAATAAGTATTATATAAAATAAAATTCCCAAAGAAATTAAGTACTAACTAACATTTTTTT